>VZQC01003245.1:212995-259440 GCA_009823505.1 Rhizomys pruinosus | reverse complement strand
GGTAGCACCAAGAAGACGAGAAGATAAACTCACCCACAGGCCACACAGCAAGCTGGAGGCAGGCTGGACCACATGACACCCTGTTTAATGAAAACAAAAACAAAAGGAATTTCTTTATCTGGAAATAACACAGGTTATTTGATTTTTTTTTTTTTTTTTTTTTTTTGGGTCTCTTTGAGACAGGGTTCCCTTGTAGCCCAGCTCGATCCTGGAACTCACTCTGGTAACCAGGCTGGCTTGAACTCACAAAGATCCGCGCCTGCCTCTGGCCTCTCCAAGTGGTAGGATTAAAGGCGTGAGCGCCACCACACCTGGCTACCAGGTTATTCTGTACCATCCCTCTTGGCCATGGATAGTTGTTTCTAATTGTTTAGATATGAAATGAGGCTGTTGGATTGAGGCTGTAGTTCAGTGGTGAAGCACTTGCCTATGTGCACCAGACCCTGGGTCCCATTCCAAGCACTGCCAGGGAAAAAAAAACCAAAAACAACAACAAAAAAACCCAAACCAAAAACAACTCCAAACCAAAATGATTCACTATACAAACGACTCGTATCCATACTTGTTTTTTAGACTTGTACAAGTTTTCATATAGCATAGATACCGCATAGTGAGAGATTGAGGTAGTGAGTAAAAACATTAAGCATAATAAAAAAAAAAGAAAAGAACATTTAGCGGCCGGGCGTGGGTGGCGCACGGCCTTTAATGGCTAGCACTGGGGATGGCCAGAGGCACGGCGGATCTTTTTTGAGTTTCAAGGCCAGCCTGGTTAACTAGTGATTCCGAGACAAGCCAGAGCTACGCGGGGAGACCCTGTTCTCAAAAAGACCAGAAAAAAAAGAACATTAGGCATTTTAATGAACTTACTCAAATTGACGGTTTGTAGTTTGTCTTTCATTTGCTGTGACAAACACTCTGAAAACCAACTTGGGAAGGAAAGGGTTTATTCGGCTTACATCTCTGGGTCACAGTGTCACACTCTAGGGAGCCAGCGCAGGAACTCAGGGCAGGAACCTGGAGGCAGGAGCTGAAGCACAGGCCATGGAGGATGCTTTGCTCACTCTGGCTTGCCTCTCTGACTTTGATGCCCAGCCCTGCCTTCTTATACAGTACACAACCAACCATGCCCAGTGGTGGCAACACTCATGTGGGCTGGGCCCTTCCACACTGCTTGACCGATCAGACAATACTCTACGAGATGTGGCCACAGGCCAATCCAATGGAGCCAATTCCCCATATTGAGGCTCCCCAACCCAGGTGTGTCAAGTGTGACACAAAGCAATCCAGCACCAATTGACCCCTTGTCAACCGACACACAAAACACGATCACTAATTAAACCACCACTTTCCAGTTCTTATCCCCAAAATGCAGTTAACATGAATACAACCTAAGATCAGTACAACGTTAAAAGCCCACAGTCCTTAAATTGGTCACAATGCGTTAAAAAAGTTCAGTCTAATCAAAAGTCTCTTAAACTGTGGTTGCTGCTGTAAATCCAAAAACAAGTACTGTTGTATTTCAAAGGGAAGGAATCAGCACTCGTCAAACAAAAAACCCACAGTCCAGCAACAGCTAGCTCAGGCTGGACACCTGGATTCACTCACGATCTGTCTGGGCTCGAGGGGTTTCGCAGCTTACCCCCATCTCTGACATCTGGCAGTCTGCCACGTGGCACAAACAGCTCACTCGCAAGCCAGGCTAGACTCCAATATAATATCCGACTTAGCTCTTGTGGTCATCGCATGGTCCGCATCTCCCAAAAGCTGGGTCGCCACTGAAACTGAGGCAGCACCTTCACACCAATGGTCTCTCTGACCTTCCTGGTGCAAAACCTCAGCTTCTCTCCATGACCCCTGCAATCCTCGGGGTCTTCACAGCAAACGAGGATGCACTTCCACCAATGTGTGTCTTCCTGACCTCTCACAGTGCAAGCCTCGGCTGCTCATCATGTGACCCCTCTCAAATTTCAACACCGAAACTATAGGGGACCTTACACGTTACCAAGTCCTCTTCTGCTGTGAGAGGGGGCTCAGCCCTTACTGGACCAACATAGCTTCTGTGTTGCTGGCCCTGAAGAAATTCTTCCCAGAAGAGGTCATCATATTCATCCACAATGATGTCTTGGTCTCTTGTTACTTATATGCTGATTTTTCAGCCCCAGCTAACCAGCATCAATTGTCCCAGATAAAAAAAATTCACTTCAGGTTCTTGGTCCTCCTTGTTTACTACTTAATCAGCTGATTTTTTCACAGCCCCAGTGACCAGAACTACACGATTTACACAGTCCTATGATCTCTGATTCCCCTTTGAAACTAGAAACATCACAAGGCCAGGCCTCCATCTTCTACAACCTTCAGCAAAACCACTCCAAGCTCCCACAACAACATCTTTAGGCATTCAAATGATCTTCCCAGCCCAGTTACCAACGCCTCCCAATCCTTCCCCAAAACACCAAGGTCAGGTCTGTCACAGCAATACCCCACTCTTCTTCGTGGTACCAATTTCTGTTGTAGTTTTGTTTCTTCCATTGCTGTGACAAAACACTCTGACTGACACCAACTTGAAGAGGAAAAGTTTATTCAGCTTACATCCTCCTGGGTCACAGTTTCATCACTCAGAGAGCCCGAGGCAGAAACTTAGGGCAGGAACCTGGAGGCAGTGAAGCACAGCACAGGGCCATGTGAAGATGCTTGCTCTTCCTGGCTTATGCCCAGCTGCCTTCTTTTACCATACACAACACACCTGCCATCCCGGTGGCAACACTCATCGTGGGCTGGGCCCTCTGCCACCTGCTTGACCATCAAGACAATACTCCACAGATGTGGCCACCGGCCAATTCAATGGAGCCAATTCCCCAATTGAGGCTCCCTTCAACCCAGGTTGTATCAAGTTGCACTAAGCTATCCAGCACATTGACTTTCTTTTTTTTTTAATTTTCATTTTTATTGATGCTTTGTGTATTTCATACATCATTTTCCAATTCAGTTCAGGCATCTTTCCCTTTCCCTTCCCCCCACCCCACCCCCATCCTCCCAGATCTGCTTCTGCCATAACTGTCCGGCATCTTTCAGTTTTTTTTTCACTTTTTTAACAGAAAAGTAATAATTATGAGTACAAGCACCTTCAGTAAAACCAAATTGCAGGGCTGAGAGATGGCCTAGCGGTTAAGAGCACTATGACTCTCTTGCAGGGACCGGTTCGATCCCCAGCACCCACATGGCGGCAGAGAACCCTCGTTCTAACTCCAGCTCCAGGGGAAGTCCTAGCCCTTTCTGACCTCTGAGCATTGCACGACACGGGTGCACAAAACACTAACATGCAGATAGTACATCACACATACCACATATAAAATTAATAAAATTAAAAAAAATTGCAAGCAGTTGTGCCCACACCCACATAGCCCATGGAAAAAAAAAAAAAAAAAAAAAAAAAATCAAATAACCTGTGTTATTTCCAGATAAAGAATTCCATTTTGTTTTTGTTTTCATTTGAAACAGGGTCTCATGTGGTCCAGCCTGGCCTCCAGCTTGCTGTGTGGCCTGTGGGTGAGTTTATCTTCTCGTCTTCTTGGTGCTACCTCTCCAGTTCTTAGATTACAGGCATGGGCCACCATGTCTGTTTTTGTGTGTAGGTTTTTAAATTATTTTTTCACGGCTGGAGAGATGGCTCAGTGGTTAAAAGCACTGACTGCTCTTCCAAGGGCCTGAGTTTGATTCCTAGTCCCCACGTGACTGCTAATAACTATCTGTAACTCCAGTTTCAGAGAATTTGATACCCTTTTCTAACCTCCAAGGGCCTTGCATGACACAGGTGCACTTACATGCATGCAGGCAATACACTCATACACATAAACTAAAATATAATAAATATTTAATTTTATGTATATGAATGTTTTTGCCTACATATATGGAAGTGCACCATATTAGGCCCTGGTGCCCTTTGAAGCCAGAAAAGAGTATTGGGTTCCCTAGAATTGGACAGTTGTGAGTCACCATATGGGTGGTCAGACCCAAACCCTAGACCTCTGTAAGAACAGAAGTGCTTTTAACCACTGAGCCATCTCTCTTGCCCTATATCTGTTTTGTTGTTTTGGTTTTATATGTTGTTCCAGAATTTTTTTATGAAAAAGGGTAGTTTTGGGGCTGGAGAGATAGCCCAGCGGTTACGAGCGCTGACTGCTCTTGCAGAGGACCCGGGTTCGATTCCCAGCACCCACATGGCGGCTAAGAACCGTCTTTAACTCCAGTTCCAGGGGAATCTGTCACCCTCTTCTGACCTCCACGGCATTGCACGACACGGGTGCACAAACCTACATGCAGACAATAAACTCATAGACATAAAAAATAAATTAATTGGGCTGGAGAGATGGCCTAGCGGTTAGGAGCGCCGACGCTCTTGCAGAAGACCCGGGTTCGATCCCCAGCACCCACATGGCGGCCGAGAGCCGTCTGAAACTCCAATTCCAGGAGAACTCCAGTTCCAGGGGAATCCGACACCCTCTTCTGACCTCCGCGGCATTGCACGACACGGGTGCACAGACCTGCATGCAGACAGTACATTCATACACATACAGAAATAAATAAAATGAATAAAAAAAAAATTTTTTTTAAATAAATTAATTATAATTAAAAAAAAGAAAAAGGGTAGTTTTACATTTCCTGACATCTAAAGATATCTAAAATATATGAAGTGAAAAAAATAAATCTCAAAGCTGGGAGTGTATCTCAGTGGTCGGGGTAGGCATCCTGTGCCCGAGGCCCTGAGTTTGCTCCCTGGCACCAAGACAACAAGTGTAGTAGTTTCTAGTAGGCGGTTTTATTTTTAAAAACCGACATTTACACGCATACCAGAAAAATCTTGAAAGAAGGAGCTTATGGGGCTGGAAAGATGTTAGAGGTAAGATGTCGTTCCTTTGCGATTCTCTCTCTACAGTGACCCGGGTTCCACCCTAGCACCCACATGGCGCGTGAAAGGCATCTTTGACTCCAGTTCCAAACTCCAGTTCCAGGGGTATCCCACACCCTCTTCTGATCCTCACGGCATGCACAACATGGGTGCACAAAACAAACCTACATGGCAGCCAATACCTTCATACACATAAATTAAACAATATTTACAAAATTTTTTTAAAAAAAAGGAGCCCCTTAACTATTTTTTTATTATTATTTATCTTTGTATGTTTATGAATGTACGTCTGCATGCAGGTCGTGCACCCGTGTCGTGCAATGCCGCGGAGGTCAGAAGAGGGTCTTCGGATTCCCTGGTAAACTGGAGTTCTCCTGGACAATTGCGTTACAGACGGTTCTTAAGCCGCCATGTGGGTGCTGGGATCGAACACGGGTCTCTGCAAGAGCGTCGGTGTTCTTACACGCTAGGCTATCTCTCCCGCCCCAGGCGCTTAACATTAATGTGAAGTTCTCTGAGCTGGGAGAGAAAAGGAGACACCTCTTTCTGCTTTCTTTTCTGTGAGCCAAGATTTCAAGCAAGAGCAAAAGGTCTCCATTTTATTTTTCACATGTTATAACATTAGCATTTTTTAAAGACTTGAGGAAGGGAGCTTGGGATGTAGCTCAATTGATAGGGTACTTGCTTTATCATGCACAAAGCCCTGGGTTTGATCCCCAGCACCACATAAAATCAAGTGTGTGGTGGGGGTTGAGCACCCCTTTCATCCCAATTTGGGAGGCAGAGGCAAGCAGATGTAAGTTCAAGGCCAGCTTGGTCTACATAGTGAGTTCCAGCCAGCTGGGACTAAAAAAAAAAAAAAAAAAAAAAAAAAAAAAGACTAAAAAAAAATAATAATACTAATAATAAAAAAAAAAAAAAAAAAAAAAAAAAAAAAAAAAAAAAAAAAAAAAAAAAAAAAAAAGGGGTGCTGGAGAGATGGCCTAGCGCGTAAAGAGCACCGACTGCTCTTGTGCAGAGGACCCAGGGTTCGCTACAAGCACCAACTATTGCGGGTGAGAACGTCTGTAACTCCAATTCAGGACAGAATCCAGTTCCAGGGGAATCCGAACCCCCCTTCTGACCCCACGCGCCGCATTGACCAAGACATGGGTGACCAACACCTGCGCAGGACAGTACATTCATACAATAAAAAATAAATTTTTTTTTTTTTAACTATTTTATTTTCAGCAGTTAAGAACACTGACTGCTCTTGCAGAGGACCCGGGTTCGATCCCCAGCACCCACATGGCAGCTAAGAGCCGTCTTTAACTCCAGTTCCAGGGGAATCCGACACCCTCTTCTGACCTTCGTAGCATTGCACAACACAGGTGCACCAACCTACATGTAGACAGTACATTCATACACATAAAAAATAATAGGGGGGCTGGAGAGATGGCTCAGCAGTTAAGGACACTGACTGCTCTTGCAGAGGACCCGGGTTCGATCCCCAGCACCCACATGGCGGCTAAGAACCGTCTGTAACTCCAATTCCAGGAGAACTCCAGTTCCAGGGGAATCCGACACCCTCTTCTGACCTCCGTGGCATTGCACGACATGGTGCACAAACCAACATGCAGACAGTACATTCATACACATAAATAAATAAAAATTAAAAATAATAATAGGATAAAAAAATAATAATAGGGGCTGGAGAGATGGCCTAGTGGTTAAGAGTGCCAACTGCTCTTGCAGAGGACCTGGGTTCAATCCCCAGCACCCACATGGAGGCTGAGAACTGTCTTTAACTCCAGTTCCAGGGAATCCAACACCCTCTTCTGACCTCCACAGCATTGCACAACACGGGTGCACAAACCTACATGCAGACAGTACATTCATACACATAAAAAATAAATAAAATTGGGGCTGGAGAGATGGCCTAGTGGTGAAGAGCACCGACTTCTCTTGCAGAGGACCCGGGTTCGATTCCCAGCACCCACATGGCAACTAAGACCCGTCTTTAACTCTAGTTCCAGGGGAATCCAACGCCCTCTTCTGACCTCCTCGGCATTGCATGACACGGGTGCACAGACCTGCAGGCAGACAGTACATTCATACACATAAAGAATAAAATAAAAAAATTAATAATAATAAAAAGAGAAAAAAAGCATTCTAAAGGAAACTAGTCAAGGGCTCACAAGATAGTTCCATTGGTAAAGTGTTTTTCCTGCAAGCATGAAGACCTGAGTTTGATCCCCAGATCACACATAAAAAAGCCAAATATAATGAGCTGAGTTTGCAATCCCACCACTAGAGAAGTGGAGAAAGGTAGAGACGCCTGAGGCTCAATGGTCAGCTGGTCTACCCTCCGTGGGAAGCCCCAGGTCAGTGAGAGGACATGTCCCATAAAACAGAAATGACACCTGAGGTGGACCTCTACCCTCTAGCCAAACATTCAGATGCACACATATGCACACGTGCAAAAAGGAGAAGAAAAATATCCAGGCATGCCAGTACATGCCTTTAATCCTCGTGCTCATGAGACAGATGCAGGAGGATCACTGAAGTTCATGGTTGAGTTGGACAACACAGCAAGACCTTCTTGCAAAAGCAAAAGGATTGTCTGAGGATATGACTCAGTGAACTGCCTGGCTGGAAATATGCCTCAGTCAGCAAACTGCTTGCCATGTGTATTAGTCAGGGTTCTCTAAAGAAACAGAAGCAACAGGATGAATATATATAACTATATACAATTTATTGATTTGCTCACGTGACGGAGCTCAACAGTAGCGCCGAACTGGAGAGGCCGGGAATCCAGGGAACTGCTCAGTCCGCAAGGCTGGATGTCTCAGGAGTCCCAGTCTAGTGCTGAAGGCCCGAATGGATTCCAGGAGATCTGCCAGTCTCGGTACACGCTGGGATCCGAAAGGTTGATCACAGCAGCAAGGCAAACTCACCAGATGAGAGAGAGGCAAGCCGCAGGAAGAAGGAAAAGGGACCAGCTCCCGCTGCCGTGGCCTTAAATACTGCCTGCCGGCAGAAGGTAACACCCACATTTGGGGTGGGCCATCCGGGTTGAGGTGGTCCAATCAGAAGACCCTTTTCTCTTATTTGTTCCTTAGTCCAGTCAAGTTGACACCCAGGATTAACCATGACAAGTCCACCCCTTGTCAACTTGACACCCAATAAATAGCCTCTGCTTAAATGTCAATTGCAAACGATGGCAGGGTCATAATTCCACCTAACATGTTATAAGTATCTCATGTGCAATAGCAAAACATTATATCTTAGAGTAGGTGGTAATGTCCTTGAGAAGAACTTAGTCCTTCAGTATCTAATAACCTAAATATGACAACACTTAACACATATCTCAGTTGCACATTCAAAGGGGAACACAAGTATCCACTTAATATACATACATATATACATATATATATATACATATATAAACAAGCACATTCTTAACCAAATAGGACGAAGGTTAATATCTATTATAATCCACGTTTCTGCAACTGGTCCCGTGGCTTCAGCTGATATTTATGACTACCTTCTTCTACTACCCATTCTGTATTTCCTCCGCCATCAGCAAGCACCTCTGCAGGTCTTGGCTCTTTCCCTGGAGGAGTGACCCATACCTTCATCCCTGAAGGGTCTGGGCCATTTATTGTCCTGTCTGGTTTGGGTTGTTGGAGTTTCCCATTGACCTTAATCATAGGACATGGTAGCACCAGAAGGCGCCCTACAGCATCTCCTGCCTTCCAGACATAATCTTCCTTGCCCCCATTGTGGAGAAAAAGTCCAATTTCCCCATGGTAGTCTGGATCAATCACTCCTCCTACTACTGTTATTCCTTCCTTAGCCTGTTGGCTTAAAGGCAGTAGAAGCCCGAAGTGGCCAGGGGGAAGTCTTAGCTTCCAGTTCAATAGAACGTTTGCTGTATCTCCTGGCAAAAGCACTCCCCCCATTGGAGCCAAAACGTCTAGACCAGCAGAACGCAAGGTCGTGGGTACAGGAAGCAAAAATTTTCCTACTGGGTCACTAGGGGTGATAGTGAGTGGAATCATTCCCACTTCCACCCCTTGGTTCCTGGACCCATGAATTCTGGCTATAGGAGAAACAGTACCATATAGTGGACGCTGATTCAAAGCATATACTGCTTGCTGGAGAACCTTGCCCCAGCCCTCCAGGGTATTGCTACCTAATTGGCGCTGTAACTGTGTCTTCAAGAGGCCATTCCATCGTTCTATCAAGCCAGCTGCTTCTGGGTGGNAACGTAGTAGGTCTAACAGGACCTCAGGGTAGGCGTCAGGTGGCCGCACTGAATCGCAGAAGGCCAGATGAGCGTAGTTACAGTAATTATCATAATGGGTGGCAAAGGAAAAACAATACCTATAATGGCATGACCCGAAATGTTCTTTGGAAATGGCTAATTAATCCTGGGTCCAGGAACCAAAGGGGTGGAAATGGGAATGATTCCACTCACTATCACCCCTAGTGGACCCAGTAGGAAATTTTTGCTTCCTGTACCCACGAATTGCGTTCTGCTGGTCTAGAATTTTGTTCCAAAGGGGAGTGCATTTCCAGGAGAACAACAAACTCCACTGAACTGAAGCTAAGACTCCCCCTGGCCACTTCGGGCTTCTACTGCCTTTAAGCAACAGGTAAGGAAGGAATAACAGTAGTAGGAGGAGTGATTGATCCAGACTACCATGGGGAAATTGGACTTTTTCTCACAATGGGGGCAAGGAAGATGATGTCTGGAAGGCAGGAGAGCTGTAGCGGCCTTCTGGTGCTACCATGTCCTATGATTAAGGTCAATGGGAAACTACCAACAACCCAAACCAGACAGGACAATAAATGGCCCAGACCCTCAGGGATGAAGGTATGGGTCACTCCTCCAGGGAAAAGCCAAGACCTGCAGAGGTGCTTGCTGATGGCGGAGGAAATACAGAATGGGTCAGTAGAAGAAGGTAGTCAAAATATCAGCTGAAGCCACGGACCAGTTGCCGAAACGGGATTATAATAGATATTAACGCTTCGTCCTATTTGTTAAGAATGTGCTTGTTTTATATATGTATATATATGTATATGTATATGTATGTATATTAAGTGGATACTTGTTTTGTTCCCTTTGAATGTGCAACTGAGTATGTGTTAAGTGTTGTCTATATTAGGATTATTAGATACTGAAGGACTAAGTGTTCCTCAAGGACATTACCACCTCCTCTAAGATATAATGCTTTGCTATTGCACATGAGATACTTAAACATGTTAGGTGGAATTATGACCCCTGCCATCGTTTGCAATTGACATTTAGTCATAAGAGAGGCTATTTATTTGGTGTCAAGTTGACAAGGGGTTGACTTGTATGGTAATCCGTGTCAACTTGATGGGACTAAGGAACAAATAAGAGAAAAAGGGTCTTCTGATTGGACCCCTCAACCCGGATGGCCCCACCCAAATGTGGGTGTTACCTTCTGCTGGCAGGCAGTATTTAAGGCCACGGCAGGGAGCTGGTCCCTTTTTCCTTCTTCCTGCGCTTGCCTCTCTCTCATCTGGTGAGTTTGACCTTGTGCTTGATCAACCTTTCGGATCCCAGCGTGTACCGAGACTGGCAAGATCTCCTGGAATCCATTCGGGCCTTTAGCACAGATGGGATACTGAGACATCCAGCCTTGCGGACTGAGCAGTTTCCCTGGATTCCGCCTCTCCAGTTCGGTGTACATTTAATTTATGCAAACGAGCCACAACTTCTCTAACTGTAAGATCTGGCATAAGAAATAGAGCAAAAACAAAGCTCTTCAAATGTTCTGGTGTCTCTCTCAGTACTTTCCATCTTATAAATTCAGTGAGTGGCATGTCCTCTGGGTCCTCATATTGTGGAGAATGTGGTTTTACACTTCGAATCCACTCGAGCATGCCCATCTGCCTGACCCTCACAATCCCTTCATCAATACTAAGCCAAGGAATATCAGGCATCTCTAACTCGCTGTTAGTAGGCCATGTTTTAATAAATACATCAGCCAACCATTCAAATAAACTTTTAACACCTTTTTTAACTGCTCGAGCTTCCATGTTAAACCTAGAATCTCTACTCAGTGGGCTCATATCGATAAACTCAGTATGATCCAATTTTATATTCCTTCCACCATTATCCCACACCCTTAAAATCCATTCCCACACATATTCCTTAGGCTTCTGCCGGAACGAATCAGCAAACTCATTAATTTCTTTAGTAGTATATCGCACCTCCTCGTGGACCACACTTTCTATCTCACCTTGAGGGGCTTGCTTAGACTTCAATCTGGTTATAGGTCTAGAGGCAACAATTGTTGGGCCCTGAGGGACATCAGCTCCCACTGGGAGGGGGGGATTAATTTCCTCAGGCAAGGGTGGGGAGGAGGGATCTGCAGGGTGTGGATTCTCTGCTGAGGGTGGGGAGGTTAATTCCTCAGATAAAGAAAATCCCTCAGAATCCGAGGGTTCAAAATCCTCATCATCATAGTTCTCCCACACATCTCCATCCCAAGTTTCAGGGTTCCACCCTTTCCCCACCAGTGCTCTCACTTTAACTGCTGACACTTTTCGTGGCTGGGAATTAAATCTGCGTTGTAAATCAGCCAACCGTATAATAAGAGCTCCAGCTTGATTTTCTGCTGCTTTAGCTCTTTGGCTGCTGGAGAGAAGATTCTCTTCCAGAGCACACTTGGAAACCTTTAAACTGTTGTTTCGAATCCGGAGCTGGTCATTTTTATCACCGAGCTCCATATTTTCGTCTAACAGTTTATCCAGACATGCTAGGAGCAACAAGGCAACATCATTATTTTCCTGATTTTTCTGCAATTTCTCGAACGTTTTATATATAGAGTCACTAAATTCCTTGCTTCTCACAAGAGGTGAGTTAGGTGAGTCAAATGGATCTATCTTCATAATTAGATCAAATAGTCTGCACCAAGGATTATCATTCCTCTTCATGCCACCAGGAGAGCCTTCAGTAACTCTAGGCTTCATTGGGTTGGAGAGCTGGCTCCAGAGGCTACCAAGCCCACTAAAGAAATTCATCCTTTCAATTCTGTTTCTCTAGAACCACTTCTGGTACCAAAATCTGTATTAGTCAGGGTTCTCTAAAGAAACAGAAGCAACAGGATGAATATATATAACTATATACAATTTATTGATTTGCTCACGTGACGGAGCTCAACAGTAGCGCCGAACTGGAGAGGCCGGGAATCCAGGGAACTGCTCAGTCCGCAAGGCTGGATGTCTCAGGAGTCCCAGTCTAGTGCTGAAGGCCCGAATGGATTCCAGGAGATCTGCCAGTCTCGGTACACGCTGGGATCCGAAAGGTTGATCACAGCAGCAAGGCAAACTCACCAGATGAGAGAGAGGCAAGCCGCAGGAAGAAGGAAAAGGGACCAGCTCCCGCTGCCGTGGCCTTAAATACTGCCTGCCGGCAGAAGGTAACACCCACATTTGGGGTGGGCCATCCGGGTTGAGGTGGTCCAATCAGAAGACCCTTTTCTCTTATTTGTTCCTTAGTCCAGTCAAGTTGACACCCAGGATTAACCATGACACCATGCAAGCATGAATATTGGAGTTCAATCCCTAGAGCCCATGTGAAAAAGCCAGGTGTCCCAGCTCCGGGGAAGTAGAGACAGGAAAATCCCTGGAGCTGCCTGCCAGCCACATGATTAGTGAACTCCAGGGTGAGTGAGAGACCTTGTCTAAGGCAGAAAGCAATTGAGGAAAATACCCTGTATCAACCTCTGGCCTCCACACTCATGCACAGCCATATATATGCACATGAACATGTGCATGTACATACACCGCACACAAGAAAAAAAGGAGGGCCTAGTGGTTAAGAGCACCGACTGCTCTTGCAGAGGACCCGGATTCTATTCCCAGCACCCACATGGCAGCTAAGAACCATCTCTAACTCCAGTTCCAGGGGAGTCCAACACCCTCTTCTGACCTCCACAGCATTGCACGACATGGGTGTGCAGACCTGCATACAGACAGTACATTCATACACATAAAAAATAATAAATTAATTAAAAAAACTTATGTGTGTATGAGTGTTATGCCTGCATATATTTAAGTGCTCCCATGTCATGCAATGCCCACAGAGCATAGAACAGGACATCAGATCCCCTGCAACTGGAGTTACAGATGGATGTATATATACAGCTGCCATATGGGTGCTGGGATGTGAGCCCAGGTCTTCTGCAAGAGCAGCCAGTGTTGTTTTTTTTTAATACTTCTTTTTTGTTATGTTTTTCTTGTCATTGCTGTTTTTTTTAATTTTATTTATTTATTTTTATGTGTATGAATGTACTGCCTGCATGTAGGTTTGTGCACCCGTGTCGTGCAATGCCGCGGAGATCAGAAGAGGGTGTCGGATTCCCCCGGAACTGGAGTTCTCCTGGAATTGGAGTTACAGACGGTTCTCAGCTGCCATGTGGGTGCTGGGGATCGAACCCAGGTCCTCTGCAAGAGCAGTCTGTGCTCTTAACCACTAGGCCATCTCTCCAGCCCCCACAGCCAGTGTTCTTAACTGTTGAACAATCTCTCTGGCCCAGTTATATTTTACATATTTAGCACAGCATGAATAGTCTCACATATTAAATATTTTTGAACAACACATTTAGCTACTGTGTAAGAATATTTGTTTAATTGGGCTGATGATACAGCTGAGTTGGTCAGAGTGCTTGTCTACCATGCACAAAGTTCTGGAAAAACAGACATGCTTGCACATGCCTGTAATCCCAGCACTGGGGAGGTAGAGGTAATAGGATCAGAAATTTAAGGATATTCTCAGCAAGAGTGAATTTGAGGCCAGCCTGGGCTAAATGATATTCTTTCTCAAAAAAGAAACAAGATTGTCATGGTTGTGGCTTATACCTTAATCCTAGCACTTGATGGGGAGGAACCACTGTTTCTCCTCCAGACTGAAGTCAGCCTGATCTACATAGCAAGTTAGGGAGAGGAGGGGAGGGGAGGGGAGGGGAGGGGAGGGGAGGGGAGAGGAGGTGAAGGGAGGGGAGGGGAGGGGAGGGGAGAGGAAAGGAAAAAGGAAAGGAAAGGAAAAAGGAAAGAAAAGGAAAAAGGAAAGGAAAGGAAAGGGCTGGTGAGATGTCTTAGTGAACAGGGGTGCTTGAACAGGGGTGCTTGCCCACATGCCTGACAACCTAAGTTTGATCCCCAGAACCTGCAAGGTGACAGAGAAGAACCCCCAGGAATTGTCCTCTGATCTAGACACACATGCTGTGGCATATAACCCCCACACCCAAAATTAATACTTAAGAAATATTTGTTTAATCAGTCTTTATCAGTCTTTAAATGTCTTAACAACACATTTAGGTTATTTCCCATTTTAGAAAAGCAATGTTTGGCAAATGATGGAAAGAATAGTCTTGGGGCAGATCCAGGACAAGTCCCTGCAGGATCCAGGACACGTCCCTGCGGCCGTCACCTCCTCCTTCCTCACCCATCCTACAGGGTGTCTACCCAGGGCCACCAGTCCTACCTGGGAGCATTACCAGGGCAAGATCCACAGCCCAGTAGCCTCTAACCCTCCATCTTCCTCCTTTAATCAGCCTTGGGACCATTTCCCAGCTCAAAGCACAATCTGGTTCGTGGTCAATTCTGGTGTCTTCCCTCTTCTCAGCCCCATCCATTGTCTACCAACTCCCAAAGTTCAAGGTCCTCAGTGCTGTGGTGGCCCAGACATGGGTGTGACATTCTCATATAGGGGTTCCTCCTGCTCCTTCTCTTCAGTCTGCTTCTGGGGAGCCTGTTCCAGGGGGCTGTCCCCAGAGACTGGCTCCAGGCCCATCCCTATGCTCTCAATGCCATCCCCCAGACCCCTGGATGCTTCTTCGGGCATAACTCCTATGGACTCCATGGTTCCAGTGGCACCTGCAGGTGAGCCAGAGGTCTGGGACATCCCAGGGCTACCCTGGTTCCGACCCAGGGCTCGGCGCAGAGGCTTAGGGATGGCACTCTTGATCTTGGGCTCTGCCTGATCTTTCTGGAAGTTTCCCACACGTCGGAAGACAGACCAGACAGGGCCCTCAGATCTCTGTGGTGTCCCTGCTAACATGTAGATCGTGGCCACAGAGCCCGGGATCTCCTGTATTCTGCCATCAGTGGTTTCCACATACTCAGCTGATGTTGGGCCACCAAGTGGGAGCTGGTGGTGGCTAGTGGCAGCCTCTCCATGGCTGGTGGCGGTAGGAACAGCCTCCTCTGTGTTTGTTTGCTCTATCCCTGTGGACTCCTCAGCCTCTTGGCCTTCTGGACGTAGCTGAGCACCCCTAGACAGTCGCTTGGGTTTTCGTATGGGGCTGGAGAGCTCCCCAGAGCTTCGGCCATTCTGTGGTGCAAACTTGGTACCTTCAGCAAAGGAGACAGATGGTCGCTTGGCCCGAGCCAAGCTAGAGGTGCGAGGGATAGGGAAAGGTGTGGAGGCATCCTCGGGGGCAGGGAAAGGGCCTCCAGTTGGGCTGGCTTCTGGTGATTCTTCTTGGGCCACAGGGGCCATATCTGGCAGAGGAGACAGAAGAACTTGGCTAACACTGGGCAGACCACTCCAATTTGCCCTGCCTATAGCTCAGCATCTTCCCAGTGTCCTCTGAATATGATAAGGAAGAGAGTGTGTCGTGGGAGGGGCTGGAACAGCAGGCAGCACTCCTTCACTCTGTTCTCTCCCTCCCTGCTGTGAACCACTGCTCTACACTAGCTACATCCCTGGCCAATGGGCCGTGTGCACACTGTTCCCTGTATCCAAAACACCCATTGCCACTTCCTGATTTTCACTTGGCTAACTCCTGACTCTACTAGACTCACTACTATTGCTAACAGAGACCTATTCCTTGATTCCAGTCACACCAGACATGGCTAATTTTTTTTTTTTGAGACGGGGTCTCCCTGTAGCCCCAGCTGGCCTGGAACTCACTCTGTAGACAAGGCTGAACTCACAGAGATCTGCCTGCCTCTGCCTCCTGAGTGCTAGGATTAAAGGCGTGTGCCACCACACCTTAAAGATTGTTCTTAGCCGCCATGTGGGTCCTGGGAATCAAACTCAGGTCCTCTACAAGAGCAGTCCGCACTCTTAACCACTGAGCCATCTCTCCAGCCCGGATTCCCACCTTTTACACCCCCCATTACAGCATGCACCCCTGTGTCCTTTGTCATCTGATTATGTATCTGGTCACTGCCCACCAGACTACAAGCTTGGTGAGGACAGGAATCTCCTTTGTCCTGAACTGTGTCCCCAAAGCCAGAAACAGTGAGTGACACAGGATGAGCAGTAGACATATGTTTGATAAAGGAACACAGGCAGTAAGGAGGTGGGCAGGGCTGCTTTGGGTTAGTAGTAGGCTACCTTCTCGGGGTGGCATGAAGTAGGCATGACTTTCATCCTCTGCTCCAGAATCGGGGTCAGAAGAAAAGGAATCATCAGAGGCCCAGGCGGCAGAGGGCGGCTCAATGAAGCTGTGGTTGAAGGGGACTTCCGGGTCATGATGAGAAACTGTAGGGGCTCCAGGTCAGGCACAGAGCCTTATGGGAAGCCTTGTCCCATCTTGGCTTCTGACTCCTGACCCCGACCCCCAGTGCCCACTTACCTGTTACCCAGGGTAGCTTGTAGTTACTGAGGGAGCCACAGGGGAGTGCAGAGCCCAGGCTGGTCAGAGCCCCCCAGACCTGCTGCTTCATCCTCAACAACGCAGCTCCATCTCTTTCTGGCCTGAGAGGTTGGGGGAGAGAAAGTGATCAGTGCACAGGACCCAAAGTGGCCATGTCACCGTGGTGGGGGTGACAAGTGTTACATTTATTTGTATGACTTTGTATTAATGTTAGAATAAAATCCAAACTATGGAGCCCAAGGTCTGAATCCCAGAAAGCAGCAGTCTCTAGAGCCAGGCAGACCCGGGTGACCACTTCGGCTCTGATTTCACTTTCTTGGGCTTTAAGTTCCTCATCTGTAAATCTATCAGCTTTTGGAAGGACTCAGTATAGTACCAGGTACCTGGCAATTATTTTCCCACAATGCAACTCTTTGTGACTGTCATCCTAGAAAAGTCACAAGAACCAGCCCCTGTCCCCATTCTCTTCTACCCCTAGACTGGAAGTGACCACTGATCAACCTCCCTCTGCAGTCTATGCGGGGCTGCTTCCCCACCCCAGGCTGTATGCCATGGGGCAGGGGCAACAAGTTCTGCTCATCTGTGAGTGCCCAGAGGACAAAAATCAAGAGTTGCGGTGTGAACTACTGGGGTGGGGGTGGGGCGGTGCTGGAGCCTAGTACTGTGGGGCATTCTTAGAATCCCAGCACTCAGGAGAAAGAGGCAGAAAGATTCTGGTTTGAGAGCAGCCAGGGGTACCTGATGATATACTGTCTCAAACACACAAAAAAATACTGGGGAGGCAGAGGCAAGCAAATCTCTTTGAGATTGAAGCCAACCTGGTCTACATAGTGAGTCAAGTCCAGCTAGTGATACAGATGTTTCAAAATGACACACACACACACACACACACACACACACACACACACACACAGAGGGAAAAAATACAAACAAATATATAGATAATAGACAAGGCTGGGGGTGAAGCTCAGTGGTAGAATACTTGCTTAGCATGTGGGAAGTCCTGGCTCTGGTCCCCAGAATGAGGGGGCAGGGGAAACACTGGTCAAAGAGTCCAGAAAGCCATGAAGAACAAAGCAACAGGCAGACACCATTCCCCTAGCAGCCCTGCCACCCAGCGCTTCATTCCTAACCCAGCTCTCAAAAAGCCATGCTTTCTGCAGTCCCACTGCACAGACTTCTATGCCCTCTAGGGAGCATCTATAATCTGTTCTCCTCCCCACTCTGCTGCAGCTGCTTCTCTGTTCCTCCCCCATTCTCCTTGTTGGGCTTTGCTATGAGCTCAGTTTCCTGCTAAGGTTTGATTTTGAGTCCCATGCCACCCAGTGCCCCCATTCATGCTCATGTAACTTCCCTGTCAAAAGAAGACAGGTGTCTCTAGGCCTTAGCCTATGCTAAGTTCCTCTGTTATCTCTGACCTGAGTGTGCGACAAGCCCAGCCCTTCCTCACTCCAAGAGGAACATACATAGCACCCAGTATGTACCTGTCCTTGGGGTGCAGTCGGGAGGCCCAGCAGCAGTAGACACAGCAGGCGATGCCCAGGAGGAACAGCAGAGGTACCAGGATGCCTATGATGAGGGCAGTCTTTCCATGGGGGCCTAGGGAACAGGAGATGGTCTTATAGTCAGGGCTTTCTAGAGCTCAAATGTTATGTCTCATTTTTGGCCTTAAGTAACCTCCTCCCCATAATATCCTACCTCTCCCTCTTCCGGAGGCCTCTCTACAGGTCTGTCCCCTTCTCATGTTCCAGATGTCAGGTGGAAGATTCTCGGGCTGTGCAGTCCTGCCCTGCTTGCTCATTTCCTAGCTCTATGTGGCTTCTCAGGGGTAGAGGCTCTATCACTTATTAAGACTTTTTTTTTATTCTATGTGTGTTTGTGTTTCCCTGTATGTATGTACATATGTATGTATGTATGTGCACTACCTGTGTGCCTGGTACCCTCTGAAACCAGAAGAGGGTGTTGGATTCCTTGGAACTAGAGTTATAGCCAGTTGTGAACTGCCATGTGGACACTGGGAACTAAACCTGCCATGTGGACACTGGGAACTAAACCTTGGTCTTTTGCATGAGCAGCACTGCTCTTAACCACTCTTAACTGCTGAGCCCTCTCCCCATCCTGTTATTTATTTATTTATTTATTTATTTATTTATTTATTTATTTATTTATTATTTTTGAGACAGGTTCCCCCTGTAGCTCCAACTGGCCTAGAACTTACTATGTAGACCTGGGTGGCCTTGAACTCACAGAGATCTATCCACTCTGCCTCCTGAGTGCTAGGATTAAAGGGGTATGCCACCATATCTGGCTGTTGGTAATTTTTTCATAGTGTTTGTGTGTGTATGTGTGTGTATGTGATATGTACATAGCACACATAGAGGTCAAAGGACAACTTGCAGAGGTTGAATCACTCCTTCCACCATGTGGGTCCAGGGAATCAAACTCAGGATGTCAGGCTTTGCAGGAGGCACCTTCACCTGCTGAACCATCTTGCCAGCCCTCTGCCTATCTTTAGGGGATCCCAGAGCATTCACACACAGTTCAGACTTGAGGAGTGCTCTGAAGTAGGCCCATCCTCTCCAGCAATGGAAGCGTCTGGAACCCATGGAAAAGGCCAAACATTTCCTCATCTTCTCTAGACCTTACCTAGCTGGCAGGATCCAGATACAGGGTGGCAGAGCCCCTCTGGGCACTGGCAGGGGATAGAACAGTTGTTTCCATAGAAGCCGGGTGGGCAGGAACTGTTACAACTGGAAGTAAGAAGGAAAGGTGGGCTGAGTCCAGGTGAGAAGGGATGGCAACGGGCAGAGAGGCCAAGCAGATTTCTAGGCACGGTCTTCACCCCTGCCAGACAGGCTTCCTTGGATGACCCTAAGCACACCCTTCTGACATTCTAAACGGCCCTGCAGTGTTGAGAGGCCCTCGGTGTGGAGACCTTAGGCAGAGTCCGCCTCTGCTCATCTTTTTCCCTTTGTTCCTCAGTTTCAATGTGGAAGAAGCAAGTGCCATGTGTCCAGGGTGATGTCCTGCCCCTAATTCTCTGGACCTTGGATCCTTCCTCTCTAAGGGGAGGAGTCTGCTCTTTAGATGGAGCCCTGCCTAGATACGCTGACTGCCACTAGAATACCTAGAGAAACAGCAGTGGCTGGATCCTGCCCCGAAGTCAATGCTCCACCTGGGGAGTGAGCCACCCCTTTTTCTATTTGTTTTTTCTTTTAATTAATTAATTAATTAATTAATTTATTTATTTATTTATTTATTTATTTATTTTAGTCTTTTTGAGACAGGGTCTCCCTTTAGTCCCAGCTGGCCTGGAACTTGCTATGTATACCAGGCTGGCCTTGAACTCACAGAGATCCACCTGCCTCTGCTTCCCAAGTGCTGAGATTAAAGGCATCTGGCACCATACCCAGCTATTATTATTTTTTTTAGACAGGGTCTCCCTGTAGTCCCAGCTGGCCTGGAATTTGCTATGTTTTCACAGAGTTCCTCCTGAGTCTGCTTCTGGTTGAATGCATGTACAACACCTGGCTCTATTTTCTTTCCCACTTATTTACTTAGTTATTTTAGATTAGGCATCCTCTGACTTCCCACACAGGAGAACTAACTTCTTAGTTATGGGGACGGTGGGGGAGGGGGAGGTTCTGGGAAGTGGAGAACTGACCTCATCTTACTTATGTACTTTTCTGTCCCTGGCACCCAGTCCTCACCTGGTCCCCCAGTAGCCGGCACCGCAGACACATTCCCCTGTCACGGCATCGCAAGCCCCCTGCACACAGGTGGGGCAGGTAGATCTGCAGCCCTCCCCAAAGGTGCCAAGGGGGCAGGGGTTTTCGCACCTGGGGACACATGGCAAGAGGCAAGATTTGGGATCCCCAATGTACCTGGACACAGGGACCCAACGGGCCATCCCTCAGCAGCGAAGCTCGGGTATAAATGGCCTTGAAGCTGAAGCCAAACCCAGCAGATGTCAGACTACAGATCAATGGAGGGGGAGGCAGGTGGGGAGGTGGGGGGCAGGCAGCTAGAAAAGAAGCCCCAGAAGTGTGTGCATGTGAGAATTATAGACCATGCGGCTCTCTCAGAGGGAGCCACTGAGATCCTAGGAGAAAGGGTGCCCTAAGCAGCCAGCCCTGTCACCTGTGCCCCAGCCGACCAGGGTCACAGCGCCGGCAGCGGCCAGTTTCTGTGTGACAAGGCTCCCCAAGCCGGCAGCGAGGGCACTGCTCCTGGCAGCTCTCTCCAAAGGTGCCAGGTGGACATGGCTGCTTGCACTGCGTCCCGTTCCAGCCTGGTTTGCAGGACTCACAGCTGCCAGTGACTGGAGAGCATGTTGTATTCAGCTTACAGTGGCCACAGCTGCCAAGAAAAGGGGTTCATAGAGCACTTGGGAACAGCAGTTCCCTCCAAGCTGAGAACTGCTCATTAGCCCAGCTTACGCCCAGACTCGCTATCGAGTCAAAGACAAACACATACCCCTGCCTTATGTCCCAAAATGCTGGGATTACAGGTGTATACCACACTCAAATTATTTTGTTACTTTTTTTTTTTTTTTTGTCTTTTTGAGACAGGGTCTTTGTGTGGCCCCAGCTGTCCTGGAACTCACTCTGTAGACCAGGATGGCCTTGAACTCACAAAGATCCACCTGTCTCTCCTGAGTGCTAGGACTAAAGGCGTGCGCCACCACGCCCAACTTATTTTGTTACTTGTTTGTTTGTTTGTTTGTTTGAGACAGGGTCTCCCTGTAGTCCCAGCTGGCCTGGAACTCACTATGTAGACCAGGCTGGCATTGAACTCACAGAGATTTCTGCCTCTGCTTCTGCCTCTGCCTCTGCCACCTCTGCCACCTCTGCCTCTGCCTAAGTGCTAGGATTAAAGGCGTGCGCCACCGCGCCTGGCTCAGTTTTGACTTTTGAACATTAATTTGAACACACACTTCTGTCTCATGGAAGCCTGTGCCTGAGCTCCCTTTCTTCCTTTCCCACAGAGGCCAGCTCACCTTTCACTGCATTGTGTTCCGTAGCGGCCAGAGCTGCAGGGCAGCTCGCAACGGGTGCCATGGAACCCAGGGGGGCAGGAGCACTGGCCAGAGTTGACGCTGCATTGGCCTCGCACACACTCACACCTCCGACGACAGTCAGAGCCCCACCAGCCCTGTAGGCAGGTGCAGCGGCCTGTCTCCTGCATGCAGGGCGAGTTGTGACAGCTGCAGCTGAAGCTGCAGCGGCGGCCCCACCAGCCCACCGGGCACAGGCAGGCTCCTGTGGTCTGGTCGCAGCGTGCCCCCTGGTTGCACTGGCACGTACGGACGCACTTGGGTGACCACCAGCCAGGGTCACAGTGACAGGAGCCTGTCTTGGGGTCGCAGTGTCCGTGAGGACCACAGGTGCATGGGAACTCACAGAGTCTGCCCCAGTGGGTGGGTTGGCACTGGCACACGCCTGTAGCCGGCTCACACTGGCCATGTGGGTAGCAGGGGCAGTTCTCACGGCAATCGGGGCCCCAGTACTGGCCTGGGCAGCCTGCAGGTGCGAGGGTGGGAAGACAAGAGGGTTCAGGGCCGGGCACAGACCTTCTTGGGGCATCTGCAGTCTTTCCCCCTGGAATATTACCTGCCCCAGATTCAAATCAACAAAACCCTCAGCCTTGCCCCAGCCTCCACTTTGCATTCCAAAACACGGATCTTGAATGGGATAGAGATCTGCCCAGTCTCCCAGGTTGGTAGGACTTCATTTATGTCCCCTCCCCACTAAGGTCCCCTTGGCCTTAGAAGTGGACTGGCATCTGGATTTCAGACAGACACTGCTCAACAGGGTGGTAAAAGAGTCCATATTTCCCCATGTCCCTTCTAACCCAGAGATTCCCGTTGCCTGCCCACTCGTTCCTTTCCCATCCCCTGCTTTCTTCCAGAGAGGTCAGAGAGCCGAGCTCCAGGCTCTGTCTTCCACCCAAATGTAAGGTGTATGTGGGGAAGTCTGGGCGTGCGCTCTCTGTGAGGCTGGTTAGTCACAGGCACCTTGCTGAGGGGCGGGGCACACATGGGGGGGGTGCCACACTTCCCATTTCTGGCCCTCAGTTTCCTCAGTGAAACTCCTCGGATGGATTCCAGCCTCACTGCTCTCAGGTTACATTTCTACTTGCTCTGCTCACTTCCTGCCCCTCACCCAGTCCTGCCCAGCAATTCACCCTGCTGTTGAAACTCACGGGAGCTGCACTGGGCCCCGAAGAATCCAGGTTTACATCGGCAGAGGCCTGGCTTCACACACACCTCGTCTTTCCTGCAGGCGTCAGGCCCCTCACAGATGGCTGAAAAACACCCCACTCGGGTTGGCAGGACAGGAGCACAAACAAGTAGGAGACACCCCCACCCCCTCACCCACTCCCTCACATCATCCTCTTCATGTTGGGGGATGGCATGTCATAAGGCGGACCCTGCTTCTAGGGTTCAGGAGGGGAGATAGGATAGGAAGGGCTGCTGCTGGCTCATATCCTGCCTTCTCCTTGGCTGGGGGTTGGTCTGGCTACTCACGGATGGTGCATTCTTGATCCTTCTGCCTCCAGCCTGGGCAGCACTGGAGCTCAGAGGGGCTGTAGGGCAGAAAGGAGACAGCCGGGGCCCCGCAGGGTGGGTCACTGATACTGGCTGAGGTGTGTGAGTCTTCCTCAGCCCCACTGGAAGAATAGGCCTGCCATCATGGCTCATGAGTCACAGTGCGCCCGACCTCTCTCCTTTCCTTTCCTGGCCTTCCCACCACCTGCCCTAGCTACCTGCCAGGCCACCGTTCAAATCCACCTCCCTTCAGGCCCCTGACCTCTTCTCCATGTTCGACCTCTTCTCCATGTTCATATTTTCCAAGGTGACTCAATACTAGTTGGCTACCATTTCTACTGGACTCCCACAGACCCACCTGCTGCCCGTACAGACGTGCTGCCCACTGGGGTGTAGCTGGGAACCGTGAGTCCCCTGAATCCAGAGCAGTAGCAGTGGTATCAGCTGCCCCAGCTCCATGGCGGCCGGCCACTGTAGTAGGAGGCCCGGGTGTACTCTGGTCCCCACAGCTCCCAACCCCCTCCCTGCTTCCTCCCAAGGCTTTTCCTGAGGAAGCCAGGCTGGAGGGCTGGCTGTATGAGGCACCTCCCCGAAAGGGCAGCAGTGGCTGAACACTCACAGATGAAGGCAAAGGAAGGCTGATGGTGAGGCCTGAGTGGACATAGCCTGCAGGAAGAATCAAGCCGCAGGTCCCTGGGCACTGCCGACAAAGGTGAAGGTGGGAGCCAGGCTCCCAGAGTGAGAAGAAGCCCTCCCATCCCAACAACTGGCCAAAGCGACCCCGTGAGGAAACCTCATCATGCCTCTGTTACTCACAGTGCTAGGAGGCGACACAGACCACTGACAAAGCAATTTGGGGGTATTATATATAGTTCTTTTATTACATTGGCTCAGGCCATCTGTACAAACCTTAGGTAGGCAGGTGTCCTCCATCTCACAGATAGGGAAACAGGAGCTCAGAGACACGCCCCTGGCCCTGAGGTGTTGTGTAGAGATGCTAAGGAAGGCAGGCTGAAATCCCCATCACAGCCCGCGAAGGCTAGGCCTAGAGGGGTGCCTGCCCTCACTCGAGTTTACACAATTAAGTTCAGCCACAGTCCAGAACCAGGCCTTTGGGGCAGCTGAGTCTTTCAGATCAAGAAGGGCCAGTCAGGAATTAGGGGTTGGAGGGCTGCCCACAGGCTCCGGGTGGAGTTGCTGTGGAGACTCCTCTCCTTCCTGTAGCTTACTGGGAGCTGCGCTGCTGGTCTCAGCTTCAGGGACTTCTGCTTCACCCCGATACCATAAGCTAAAGCTGAAAGGAGAGCCAAGAGGTACTAAGCCAGGAAGCCAGAGGTGTCAAGGATATGGGATGAGGGCAGGAAATAGTGAGAAAGAGGCTGTGGAGCAAAGGAAGGGAAGCTCAAGGCCATGGAGGCTGAAGAAGAGGGACGACAGAGCTGGGGGAACAGGGTGAGGAGCAGGCACGGATAAAGGGGGGTGGAGAACCCTCCTCCAACATACAAATTCTGTATTCTGGAGCCAGGGACTGGGGGCGCATCTTCCTTATCACTGGAGAGCAGGAGCCATGAGCCATCTTCATCATCACTAAGATAGAGTAGAGACCTCTGTGTATCAAGGACCTCAGGGATAATGACTCGGGCTCATGTGCAGCCTCCTGAAAAGCCTTCAGGAGTGCTGGGGAGGATGGAGTGACAGCAGAGCCCCCAAGCCTGGGGAGAAGGTGACCCTGGGGTGACAAGATATCCTGAAGTTTTCGCTTATAGCCTGGCACATAACAGGCCCCTGACAAGGCTGCAGCCACAGCCTCATTCCCGTAGTAAAGGGACCAAGCCAGGGAAGGAAACAAATGAATGTGGAGAAACAGCATTGGCAGGCTTCTTCAGCAGGATGCACAGCAGGCAGGGCAAGGGAGGGCAGTGTGATCCGGGGCAAGGGTGGCAGCAGGTTTGGTGAGGAGAGCACAGTGGATCAACAGCACAACATTGTTAGGCTGGGTCATCAAGCTCAGAAGAACTGGGAGAAAGAAGGGTTGGCTCAGGGGTATGGAGGCAGGCTCTCACCTGCTCTCTGCTTCCTCTGGAGTCCCTAACATCTTGGCCTTGATCTTCTTCCGCTGCTTCTTGACAGCCACCTTCATGGCTTCAAGCAGAAGCTCAGGGACCCTGTGGTCTGTGAGCAGCTCTCTACAGAAGCAGGCAGGAGGAATGAGAAAGCGGGAATGCCAATGGTCGTCAGTCAAGTACCTGAACTTTGCTTACTGTTCCCCCTGGAAACACCTCAAGACTACATGGCTAACATCTCTGACTTTAGCTAATCCCCCTGCCTGGTGCTGCTGCAGTGGCTGCAGCGGTAACCCTTGGTATTGCTGTTTGAATGAGGACAGGGGCTATGAAATATCTTTCTTTCCAATGCCCAGGCAGGACCTGGAAGATGTCACTGTTGATGTAAATGAACCAGAGAATGAGGTGAAGGACATGTGGCTCAGGAACAGCTGTGTCTGGCTTCTCACCGCTGGAAGTAGGCCAATTCCTCTTTGAGCAAGAATACGTTGGCTTTGAGCTCGTTCCGCTCCTGAAGGATCTGCTTAAGTTCCTCCCGGCTGAAGCCACACTGATCAGCCTCTGGAGGATGCCCTGGCTGCTGTGCAGCATCCACCTGTGCAAGGTCAGGCATGGACAGAGGGTAGCGTCAGCCAGCTCTCCCCTAAATCCCGGCACTCACGGGATGCCAGGGGAAGTATCTGGCAGGGAAAATTAGGGGACAAGGTTTCTGCTACAGTCGATGACAAGCTACTGCTGCAGCTGAGTGGGGGTTCGAGTCTGCCTGGGGCCAAACTTGTGTGGTGTGTGGCTTTCTGACTTCCTGCGCACCTGCTATATACAACGTGGCACACCCAGCCTAGGCTCACCAAATGCCAGATGCTGTAAGTTCAGGGACCCTAAGTTTAGGCCCGACTCAGGTCTGGCTCTCACCGGGTCATCTGGGGTTGCAGACTCAGGCTCCTGCCTCTGCTCTTCAGCCAGGTGGCAGGAGCATTCCTGGGCTATTCTGAGCTCTCTTTCCCGGTCCTGAGCTGCCCGCAGTTGGGCCTGCACTGCAGCCAGTTTGTGTCGCAGCTCCGAGTTGACCAGCAGGAGGCGCTGCAGCTGCTCCTGCAACTGGGCGGGGCGAGAGGAGAGCTGGTGGGCGGGGTTCCGAGTTGAGCCGCTGCAGGGCCCCAAGCCAGCCGGGCTTTCACCCACCGCCTCGGTCTCCTGGCTGCGTCGCAACAGATCACGGCTGTGTGCCCTGAGCTCGTCCCGTTGTCTGTCGGTCACCTCTTTGAGCTGGCGCAGCAGCGCGCGCTCCTCTGAGGAAGGGGCGTCCTTAGCAGCGGTCTCCGGGGTGCGGAGGCCCCCAGCCCACAGTAGTCCTGGCGGAACCTGCACTCACCCTGTGGCCCCGAGCTCAGCTCCTTGCGGAGGCGCTCGTTCTCCTGGCTCAGCCGTCGCAGTTCCAGTTCGGCCTGCTGCGCCGACGCCTGTAGCTGGAGGGACGCCTGTAGCTGGAGGGCGGGGGACTTGAGGTTAGAGCCTGGGGGCCCCGCGGGGGCAAGCAGGGGCCTGGCGACTCACCGAGTCTGGTGCGGGCCCCACGGCGGCCTTTTCCAAGAGTTCTAGCGAGCGCACCACTAAAGGCACCAGTCCAGCCGCAGCTTCTGGCCCAAAACGGCGCGCCAGCTCTTGCAGCTCAGTGCCCAGGGCCCCTGCTAGATGGTACACGAGCTCTGCAGCTGATCCTGCGGCCCCCGGAGGGCTCCAGCAGGGTGGCCCAGGCACTACCCTCTTGGTCTCCATTTTGCCTTCTCTAAGGCCAACCGGCCACCCCTACCCTCACTGGGGCAGGAAAACGCCAAACAGTTCCGGCCCAGGAAGTTTAGGGCCCTAAAGGGCGGGGTAGAAGCCACAGGGAGGAGCAATAGGGAAAAAGGCCCTGGGATGGGAGAGTTCCCTGGGTCCCTAGAGCCCTGTTCTGTCCACCAACAAGGTCACTGGGAATAGGGCAACCAACTTCTAGGCAGGCATCCAAGAGCTGAAGCCCAGTGCTGTAAGTGGTCACTTTAGGCAAGCCCTCCCCATAGCGCCTGATCCAGGCTCCACCCCAGTATCTAGAGTCAGAACTTGGCAGCCAACCACTCCAAAGAGGTGAGACATTGAAGGTCAGTGAACCACCTAGACTGGACAGCTAGACTGGACAGCCATCTGCAGCCACATCTGTGCTTGTTACCAGCACCAGGAACAACATGGAAGGCTTAAAAATGAACTAGGCTGGGCACTACAGCAATAAAAGCAGCAGCCACTGAGCTCTGGGATATTGAAAATGGGTGGTTTCACTTGGCAAGGAACACACCTTTAATCCCAGCACTTGGGAGGCAGAAGCAGGCTGATCTCTGTAAATTGGAGGCCAGCCTGGTCTACATAGTGAGTTGCCAGCTGGGGCAACCGGGAGACCCTGTCTCAAAAAAAAAAAAGAGGCCTGGAGAGATGGCCTAGAGGTTATGAGCACCAACTGCTCTTGGAGGACCCAGGTTCGATTCCCAACACCCACATGGCGGCTGAGAAGGGTCTTTAACTCCAGTTCCAGGGGAATCCTTTGCACTCTTCTGGCATTGCACAACATGGGTACACAGACCTACATGCAGACAGTACATTCATACAAATAAGTAAGTAAATAAAAATTAAAAAAAAAAAAAAAAAAGGTGGTTTTGGCCGGCACTGTGGCACAAACATTAGTCCCAGCACCAGGAAAGCAGAGGCAGGTGATATCTGTGAGTTCCTAACCTAATGAGTTCTAGGCCAGGTAGGGGGCTACATAGTGAGATTCTGCCCAAAACTATGTTTTAGAGAGAACAGTATGAAAGACAGTCCTACTTCAGCTCCCTGAGTCTAAGGTATATGGAGCTTCAAACCTCTCCTATACGGGGCTCAATACCTTGTTGTGAACTGCCCCCACATCCCCACTTGATACTATGCCCAGAATTTGCACTCATAAGAGCAAGAACACGAAGATGCTTCTATTTATACAAAATTTATTACATTTTGTTTGGAATTACAAGCTATCAACAACACAAGCACAAAACGGAAAAGGGCCAAGCTGCTGAATGTCACCAGCTTGTCTGTGGGGAGGGTGTAAGAGGCTCCAGCCTTGTAGAAGTCTGAAGCAGGAAGAAGCAGGGAAATAACTAGGCGTAGAGGTCCTCTCGGTCTGCAGAGTAGACCTCGCCTTCCTGTAGAAGTGCAAAGTTGAGGAAGTGGGAGGGTCTGTGGACCTCATGGTAGAACTCTTTGGGATTTGCCAGCTGCAATTCATACTTCATGTTGGGATCATGCCGAACACCTTAAGGGAAAGGGAAACATGAAATGTGAAGCATCTGCCTGCCTTACCCAGCCTGTGCCCCTGGGTCATTCCCAAGCCAGTTAGGTCGCATATGCCAAGAGTGCTGGCCTCACCTTATTTCTACTTCCCCCCCATCCCCACAGCCTGTGGCGCCCCCCCCCCAGCACACTTACCCATGAAGTTGTAATTCCATGAGGACTGTGCAGGGACCATAAAGAAGCCAAGGAAGCGGTCCGATAGGAGCATCTGGACTCGCTCATAGTGTGAGGGTAGGTACCCTTTAGGATTGTTGCCTTTGTCTGTGTTCTGCCGGCCCCACTCATAGCCACTGGGGGTCAGCTTGTAGGCTGTCAGTGTGCAGGAGCCTGGTGTGAAGCTGGGGAAGGGACAAAGACATGCTAAGAGTTCAGGCTACCAATCCAGGCCCTGGCCTACAATAAATGCCCCACAATATTTCTTCCCAAGGGGACCCAAACACACCTGCAGGTGATGATAATTGTCTTCTCGCCATCCCAAGATGGGTTGTCAGCCATGATCTTGGCATGGGTGGTGACATCTTGGGGTGATAGCTGTGGGGACTCATTGGGCTGAGTGTGGATCCAACCCAAGGGTTCCATCTCCTATAGGCAAAGAGCAGTACAGTACAGAGCTGTTCAAGCCATCTGCTTATAAAACCCACTAGGGGTTAAAGTCCCAGGTTTGCCAAGCATGATGGCACATGCCTTTAATCCCAGCACTCAGAAGGCAGAGGTAGGCGGATCTCTGTGAGTTCAAAGCCAGCCTTGTTTACATAGCGAGCTCCAGGCCAGCTGGGACTCAAGGGAGACCCTGTCTCAAAAAGACAAAGACAAAAACCAAAACCAAACAATTCCCAGGCTCATCCCCATCACTCACCTTAAGGTACTCATGCTGGGGCAGCTGGCTGGGCAGGTGCACAGTCTGGTGAGTGCCCCACTGTGGCACCATCACGATGCAGCGGATCTCCTTCACCTGGGGGTTATCTGGAGGGCTTACCCCATACAGGTATCCTGCAATCTGAAGATAAGGGGATCGGGAACCACAGCCATTACTACCTTCATGCCACATCCCAGCCTGGTATTTTTTTTTTTTTGTATGTGTATGAGTGTACTGTCTGCATGTAGGTTTGTGCACCCGTGTTGCACAATGCCGCAGAGGTCAGAACAGGGTCTTGGATTCTCCTTGAGCTGGAGTTAAAGACAGTTCTCAGCCGCCATGTGGGTGATGGGGAACGAACCCGGGTCCTCTGCAAGAGCAGTTGGCGCTCTTAACAGCTAGGCCATCTCTCCAGCCCCCAGCCTGGTATTTTAGAGATCCATCCGTGTTGGTAGATGTTAGATGTCACTAATTTTAGTTATTGTGCAGTATTCCCTTGTCCAACCATCTCATGTTCTCCCACTGTAAGCATTTGGATTTTGTTCAGTCTTCACTATTGTCAACAATATTCTAGTGAAAATCCTTGTAGAGTCAGTGGTACACATGTACAAGAGTTTCTCCAGGTACAGGGTTTTTTAAACGTGTGTGTGTGTGTGTGTGTGTGTGTGTGTGTAAAGTCACATCAGATGTCTTCCTCAATTGCTATCTACCTTATTTTTGGATCTCTCACTGCACCTGGAGCAAGCACACTGTTTCAACTAGGCTTACTGGCCAGTGAGACCCCAGATTTTGCCGTCTTTCTGCCCTTCTAGTGCTGGGGTTAAAGACATATGTTGCTGTTCCCAGCTTTTACATGAGTGATGGTGATCTGGACTCAGGTCCTTATGCAGCAGGTATTTTAGCCACTTAAGCCATCTCCCCTACCCCTAGGTTTCAAGCTTTTATGGTCTGTACTTAAGAGTGGGAAATGATTCCAATCCTACATATGCATATATTGTTATGGCTGTATTGGAGGGTAACCACTGATACAAAGAATTATGTACAGGATGGTTTTGTTTGAGACAAGGTCTTACTATGCAGCCCAGGCTGGCCTCAAACTCCCAAATCCTCCTGTCTCCAATTCCTAAGTACTGGGATTCTAGGTGTGTGCCATCATGCCTGGGTTTATATGTAGGATGTTTATTGAAGAGTATCTCAGAAGAGGCACCCATGGTGAAAGGAAGTGGGATGGGCAAGGACAGAACTTGGGCTACAGTGAACTGGCAATGGCTGACAGCCTCAACTGATCCTGCAGATTACTGAGAACTGGAGAAAGGGGATTAGGCTGTTATATACCTGCACTGGCCAGTTGCTGGATACAACTACAAGCAGGAAGAGGATGTGGTCTGGGGTAAGTAGCTGTCTTCCTGGAGAGTCCTAGAAAAGGGCTGAGCTAAACTTTGGTGGCTGCCAACACTCCTGACAGCTGAAAAATTGAGTGCTTCAGTCCTAGAGGGGAAGAATTTAGATGGCACACTGTGATATCTAATATATGGACATATGTATATAGAACATATACATATAGAATATGTATGGCACCCATTCCTTGCTCAGGTATATCCTGTTCTATTTCATTAAAAAGTATTTGTTGGGGCTGGAGAGATGGCCTAGNGAGTTCTAGGCCAGTAGGGGGGTACATAGTGAGATTCTGCCCAAAACTATGTTTTAGAGAGAACAGTATGAAAGACAGTCCTACTTCAGCTCCCTGAGTCTAAGGTATATGGAGCTTCAAACCTCTCCTATACGGGGCTCAATACCTTGTTGTGAACTGCCCCCACATCCCCACTTGATACTATGCCCAGAATTTGCACTCATAAGAGCAAGAACACGAAGATGCTTTATTTATACAAAATTTATTACATTTGTTTGGATTACAAGCTATCAACAACACAAGCACAAAACGGAAAAGGGCCAAGCTGCTGAATGTCACCAGCTTGTCTGTGGGGAGGGTGTAAGAGGCTCCAGCCTTGTAGAAGTCTGAAGCAGGAAGAAGCAGGGAAATAACTAGGCGTAGAGGTCCTCTCGGTCTGCAGAGTAGACCTCGCCTTCCTGTAGAAGTGCAAAGTTGAGGAAGTGGGAGGGTCTGTGGACCTCATGGTAGAACTCTTTGGGATTTGCCAGCTGCAATTCATACTTCATGTTGGGATCATGCCGAACACCTTAAGGGAAAGGGAAACATGAAATGTGAAGCATCTGCCTGCCTTACCCAGCCTGTGCCCCTGGGTCATTCCCAAGCCAGTTAGGTCGCATATGCCAAGAGTGCTGGCCTCACCTTATTTCTACTTCCCCCCCATCCCCACAGCCTGTGGCGCCCCCCCCCCAGCACACTTACCCATGAAGTTGTAATTCCATGAGGACTGTGCAGGGACCATAAAGAAGCCAAGGAAGCGGTCCGATAGGAGCATCTGGACTCGCTCATAGTGTGAGGGTAGGTACCCTTTAGGATTGTTGCCTTTGTCTGTGTTCTGCCGGCCCCACTCATAGCCACTGGGGGTCAGCTTGTAGGCTGTCAGTGTGCAGGAGCCTGGTGTGAAGCTGGGGAAGGGACAAAGACATGCTAAGAGTTCAGGCTACCAATCCAGGCCCTGGCCTACAATAAATGCCCCACAATATTTCTTCCCAAGGGGACCCAAACACACCTGCAGGTGATGATAATTGTCTTCTCGCCATCCCAAGATGGGTTGTCAGCCATGATCTTGGCATGGGTGGTGACATCTTGGGGTGATAGCTGTGGGGACTCATTGGGCTGAGTGTGGATCCAACCCAAGGGTTCCATCTCCTATAGGCAAAGAGCAGTACAGTACAGAGCTGTTCAAGCCATCTGCTTATAAAACCCACTAGGGGTTAAAGTCCCAGGTTTGCCAAGCATGGTGCACATGCCTTTAATCCCAGCACTCAGAAGCAGAGGTAGGCGGATCTCTGTGAGTTCAAAGCCCGCTTGTTTACATAGCGAGCTCCAGGCCAGCTGGGACTCAAGGGAGACCCTGTCTCAAAAAGTACAAGACAAAAACCAAAACCAAACAATTCCCAGGGCTCATCCCATCACTCACCTTAAGGTACTCCATGCTGGGGCAGCTGGCTGGGCAGGTGACCAGTCTGGTGAGTGCCCCACTGTGGCACCATCACGATGCAGCGGATCTCCTTCACCTGGGGGTTATCTGGAGGGCTTACCCCATACAGGTATCCTGCAATCTGAAGATAAGGGGATCGGGAACCACAGCCATTACTACCTTCATGCCACATCCCAGCCTGGTATTTGTTTTTTTTTTTTTTTGGTCTTTTTGAGACAGGGTCTCCCTGTAGCCCCAGCTGTCCTGGAACTCACAACTCACTCTGTAGACCAGGCTGGCCTTGAACTCACAAAGATCCACCTGCCTCTGCCTCCCAAGTACTAGGATTAAAGGCATGCACCACCATGCCCGGCTTTTTTTTTTTTGGTCATGGTATTTTATTTTTAAAAAGTTTATACTGCTAGCAATAAAGAACTTTATCCTACAAAGTAACTCACATAGGATATTATTTTTAAATTTTTGGTTATTTTGAATCAGGGTCTCACTATGTAACCTTGGTTGGCCAGGAATTCACTGTGTAGAACAGGCTAGCCTGCCTCTGCCTCTGCCTCTGAGTGCTAGAATTATAGGTGTACTCTACCACACCTAGTCAACATGTTAGTTATCTTCTGATCTAATTCATATACTCTGCCAATGTGCTACACCTCTTGGCCCCTGAATGACCTTTCTTATTTTCTGCTCTATAGTTTTAATTTTTTTCTTCATTATTTTAACTCCATTTTCGGGGGATCCAATGCCCTCTTCTGACCCCTGAGGGCACTGCACAAACAGGTGTATTTACATTCATGCAGATAATACACTCAAACAGTCTCATGTCATGTAGCACAGGCTGGCCCAGGATTCCAAATATCATGGAGGCTGGCTTTGAACTCCTGATCACATTACCTCTGAAGTGCTGGGATTGCAAGTCTATGCCACCACACCCAGTTAAGAAAAACTGTCTCAGTCTGTATTCTAGGCTGGCCTTTAATAACAGCAATCCCCTTGCCTAAGCCTCCAAGTACCAAACCCAATTGTTTTATGTTGTTTAAAGAAGTTTTCCAAACACCAAGGCCATCAGTATTTTCTTCTAAAACTCTAGAGTGTGGTAATTCACATTATTTCGATTTTATTTTGTCTTTTCGAGACAGGGTCCCCCTGTAGCTCCAGCTGTCCTGGAACTCGCTATTATAGACCAGGCCAGCCTTGAACTCAAGAAAATCGCCTGCCTCAGCCTCCTGAGTGCTGGGATGAAAGGTGTGTACCACCACACCCGGATAGATTTCATTTTTTTAATTGATGTGGATAAAGGACACTGACCTTTTTTGTCTCAACCAAAGTATATAGACCCAACTTGATACAGACATGAATTGTATACACATGAATCTATTTCATACTATATGCTATTTTGTGTCAAAAAATTCTCTACCAAGCCGGGCGTGGTGGCGCACGCCTTTAATCCTAGCACTTGGGAGGCGGGAGGCAGGCAGATCTTTGTGAGTTCAAGGCCAGCCTGGTCCACAGAGTGAGTTCCAGGCCAGCTGGGGCTACAGGAAGACCCTGTCTCGAAAAGACCAAAAAAAAAAGAAAGAAAAAAAAATTCTCTACCAATATTCTTTTTTTTTGGTCTTTTTGAGACAGGGTCTCCCTGTAGCCCCAGCTGTCCTGGAACTCACTATGTACATCAGGCTGGCCTTGAACAATAAACAATATGTTCTTTTAACCACCATGGCTTTATCTCACGGGAACCAAAAGTCTGCTTATTGTTTTGGCTACCCTTTTCAAGTTATTTACCCATAAATCTTGAAACGAGCATCTCAAGCACTTGGAATTATAAAATGAATTTTAGGCACACAATAAATGGGCACACACAATGGCCCAGCTGAGCACACTTGCTCACTCACTTGGGCACGAAGATCAGATATGCAGATGAACTTCTTAAGCACATTCTTGGGAAGAATATAAGTATAACCAGTCTCCTTAATGTCATCAGATGAAACATAAATGTGATTGGTCCGTAGATGCAGGTTGGCAGCAGAGATGGCCCTAAAGAACAGACAAGTAACATGCATCTCAGTTCAAGCACTTCTAGCAATGTCAACAGGCCTTTCCATCCCTACCCTCTTCCCCTTCACAGTACCTGACCCTCCACTCAGTCTTTGACGAGAAGGTCTGGGTCTCATAGTTGCTAGTGGTCGAGGTGATAATCTCATCACCATGCTTGTTCACAGTACGAGTCTGTGTTGCAGTGAGCTGTGACTGCTCCTTGGTCTGCTTCTCAATCTCAGCTATCTGCTGCCGCTGCTGTGACGGTGCTGAGATCTCCATTCCAAGGATGATGTCTCGAATTTCTGATTGTGTCAGTGAGGCCACATTTACACTGTGGGGACACTGTGAGTTAAACAGGATCCCTCCCCCTTAGTCACTTCTGCCTTGATGGCAAGGGTATACATAACTTGAACAGGGCAGCCCAGCCAATACTTTGGCCAGATAACCCTCAAATGACACTTCTTTCTTTAATCTTTAATGGCCTAGTCTACATAGTAAGTTCCAGGCCAGTCAGAGCTACAGAGCAAGTCTGTCTAAGAAAAAAGAAAAAATTTACTGGGGGTAGGATGCCACAGGACAGGTATGGAGGCCAGGACAACTTTTGGGAGTCAGTTCTTCTGTGGGTTCTGGGGATCAAACTCACATCCTAAGGCTTGGCAGCAAGCACCTGTACCTCTTAGCTATCCCCTCAAGTGACATGAACCAGAAATATAGAGACATTTTTAGTTCTTCACACACCAAGCTGCACCGTGAATGCATATGTACTGTCAGCTGCTCAGCATCTGTAACTCACTTTCTTTCACATCCACTGCCCTGGCACAGGACAGCTCTCAAAAGTGGAAACTCGGCCAGGTGTGGTGGTGCACGCCTTAAATCCTAGTACTTGGGAGGCAGAGGCAGGCAGATCTCTGTGAGTTCAAGACCAGCCTGGCTTATATTGATAGCTTTCCGGCCATGTCTGTGGACATATTATTTTTTAAAAAAACAAAATAATATATATATATATAATAAAGGTTTGGGCAGAGAGTGCTGTATGAGTGGCCAGAACGTTTTTTTTTTTCTTTTTTTCTTTTTAAGACAGTTCCGGGAGAGATAGCCTATCGGTTAAATGATCACCTGACGCTCTTGCAGTAGGACCTCTATCCCCAGCACCCATTGCGGCTAAGAACCGTCTATAACTCTCTCAGTTCCAGGGTAATCTCTTACCAATCAGACCCTCCTGACTATCCTCCTCGGCATTGCACGAAGGGGTGCACAGACCTGCATGCAGACAGTACATTCATATACATACAAAATAAAATAAAATAAAAAAAAAAAAAATTTAAAAGACAGGGTCTCCCTATAGCCCCAGCTGTCCTGGAACTAGTTCTGTAGACCAGGCTGGCCTTCAACTCACAAAGATACGCTTGCCTCTGCCTCCCAAGTGCTAGGATTAAAGGCGTGCGCTACCAAACCCGGCAGCGCAGACTGCTCTTGCAGAGGACCCGGGTTCGATCCCCAGCACCCACATGGCGGCTAAGAACCGTCTTCAACTCCAGTTCCAGGGAAATCCGACACCCTCTTCTGACGTCTGTGGCGTTGCACTACACGGTGCACCAATCAGCATGCAGACAGTACACTCACACACATTAAAAAAAAAAAAGAAAAAAAAGTGGAAACTCCAAACTAGGTGCGGTTCCACACACCTGTAATCCAGCACTTGGGAATCTAAGGCAGGAGGATCATTCAGAGTTTTGTTTTTTTTTTTTTTTTATGTGTATGAATGTACTGTCTGCATGCAGGTCTGTGCACCCGTGTCGTGCAATGCCGCGGAGGTCAGAAGAGGGTCTCGGATTCCCCTGGAACTGGAGTTCTCCTGGAATTGGAGTTACAGACGGTTCTTAGCCGCCATGTGGGTGCTGGGGATCGAACCCGGGTCCTCTGCAAGAGCGTCGGTGCTCTTAACCGCTAGGCTATCTCTCCAGCCCATGGATCATTCAGAGTTTAAGGCCAGTCTGGGATATATAATAAATCCCCATTGGACACATAACACATATGTGGAGGTGGGGTGAGGGAGGGACAGGACAGGCGTTGCCTCCACCTAAGTGCTAGTATCACAGACATAGACCATCACACCTGTAGGCTGAGCTATCTGCCTTGTTCTCCAGCGCCCCACTCACTTGTTTTTCTTGCCATAGTCGGCTAAAATCAGATCCTTGAGCTGCACCTCCACCTTGATCCACTCTTCATCAGTCAGGGTGGGCCAGATGTGGTGTGGCTCTGTAATAGTAGTTTTATCTGGCTTCAGGATCACCTTTGCCCGGTCATTGTTCACGTGCAAGGCGCGCAGAATCAGGATGAGACGGGAGAAAGCCTGGGAAGAGAATTGGGGCGGGGGAGGGGTTAGGGGCAAATATCAGATGTTTGGCCATCTCTGTTTCCTTTACTCTGTCTTTCCAGGAAACCCAGGCTTTGATTTCAAATTCTTAAGGTCTCTCACAAATTAGCAGAGTTCTTACCCTATGGACACACATGTCAACAATCTGAAAATGGCCTCAAGTGACTTGAAAGGAAATGTGAGGCATACAATCTCCTGACCCCAAATCTACTCCTAGAGGGTCCCTCTTCCTAAGGTATCAAATTACCGTGTAGGATGAGATAGTCTTGAGCCAGTCATCGTAGAGGTTGAAGAGAACCATCTGGGGTTCAGTGGCTTTAAGAATGAGATCACCGAACTTTTCCACCTTGAGACAAGCCTGGAAGGGGAGCTGGAGCTCTGACCCTTTAATCACAATGTTGGGGAAGTCCAGTAAGTGTACCTAAGACAAAAGAAGTCCAAGATTAGAAGCAGCATGGAGGTCTCAGGCCCCCTTCCATCTACCTTGTCACACTCTTACCTCCAGTGGATCCAGCATGCCCTTCCTGGTAACAATGATCTGTTTGGGCTGCTCTTCCACAGGCAGAGATCGGATGAGGGCAGCCACTTCTTCAGCTGTCTTCCATTTGGCCAACTACCAAAACAGAAAAAAATGGAGTCTACCTTCTCAGTTAACTAGAAACAAAACTTCCTAATCTTGAATTAAATTGTTTCTGACCAACACTAGTATGGAATGTGGTACTTAAAGAAGGTAGAGAAAGTACCTACATGCTTAACTATATATTACAATTCAAGAACAAAAAAATTTAAGGGCTGGAGAGATGGCTCATGTAGATTAAGGGCTCATGTAGTTCCTGCAGAGGGCCCGGTTTGGTTCCCAGCACCATATCAGGTAACTCATAACTAACTGCATGTAACTCCACCTCCAGGGGATTTGAGGCCTCTGGCCTCCACCGGCACTCACAAGCACATACTCAACACGGACACACATACACAATTTAAAATAAAATACATTAAAAAATTTTTTTATTTTATTTATTCTTGTATGTGTATGAATGTACTGTCTGCATGTAGGTTTGTGCACCCGTGTCATGCAATGCCGCAGAGGTCAGAAGAGGGCGTCAGATTCCCCTGGAACTGGAGTTAGAGACGGTTCTCAGCCTCCATGTGGGTGCTGGGGATTGAACCCGGATCCTCTGCAAGAGCTGTAGGCTCTCTTAACCACTAGGCCATCTCTCCAGCCCCATAAAATACATTTTAAAAAAAAAAATCTAAAAAAATTAAGACTGCACAGAGAAATGAGTTTTAATTGATAAAACTGGTGAACAAAGTAAAAATGAAACTCATCACAGAAAGATAGCTATGAACAAAACCTTGGAAATGAGGAGCATGAAACTTTGGTATAGTGCGATCAGAATCTTGGAATAATTACAAGAATACTATAAATATGAAGAAAGACAGGCTAGGCAGAAAAAGCCCAGCTAAAAATGTCTAGGAAGCCAAAGACTATTCATTCCCTTTAGAAAGATGACTTTCAGTAACTCTGTTGGAGGCAGAGAGCATAAATGAGAACTTTAGGAAGCTTTGCCTAGTTATAGGTAATGAAGGGCTTCAAATACTCTTGGACTTACTAAAGAGAATACTTCCCTTTGGTGCTAGGGAGATGGCTCTATGGGCAAGCATGTTCAAATATGAGGACCAGAGTTTGGGTCCCCAGCACCCACTTAAATGTTGGTCAGGCAAGAGAGTCAGCCTGTAATTCTAGCACTCAAGAAACAGAGATAAGGGATCTCCAAAGCAAGCTGGTGAGCTCTGTGTTCCAAGTGAAGCTCTGCGTCAAATATAAGATGGAGGAGAATAGCCGGGCGTGGTGGCGCACGCCTTTAATCAAGCATTCGGTAGGCAGAGGCAGGCAGATCTTTGTGAGTTCAAGGCCAGCCTGGTCTACAGAGTGAGTTCCAGGAGAGCTGGGGCTACAGGAATACCCTGTCTCGAAAAGACAAAAAAAAAAAATAAAAAAAAAAAAAATATGGAGAATGATCAAGGAAGACATCCTCAACCACCAACCTCTGCCTTTCACATGTACACATCCATGTGCCCAGACACATGCACACCACAGATACACCAAAAGGAGAATACTTCCCAAGTAAAGTACTTCAGGAAGAAGGTTCAGATAGGACAATGCCCCCTCTCAAGTTTTTTTGATATAGTCTTTGAGGCCCTGGCTGGCCTCAAGCCTATGGCAATCCCCTACCTCTACCTCCTGAGTGCTGAGATTACCAGTGGTACAACTACACCTAGCAACCCTGCCTTTCCACAGAGAAACAGGTAAGGATTTTCTTTCTTTTATTGTGTCCTCATTCAAAAAATGAGACACAAAAAGGAAAAAAAAAAAAAAAAGCTCCTGGGCGTGGTGGCGTACACCTTTAATCCTAGCACTCGGGAGGTAGAGGCAGGTGGATCTTTGTGAGTTCAAGGCCAGCCTGATCTACAGAATGAGTTCCAGGACAGCTGGGGCTACAGGGAAACCCTGTCTCGAAAATACCAAAAAGAAAAAAAAAAAAAGAGAGACAGCAAGATTCCATGCTCTGTCATTAAGCTGCTTACCTGACCCAAACGCTTCTGTCCAGCCCACACAGATGTGTGGATTATCTTGAGGAACAGCTGACCCGTACGTGGGTTGAAGATGAAGATGGCCCCATTGATGGGCTTGGTTGTCAAGTTTCCTTCAAAGGTCTAAAGAATGATTTACCTTAATTAGTATGACCTAGACATAACCACCCTGACCTCATCCAATTGTACACACACTCGCTGTCTTACCCTCCCATAGGTATTATATGGGGTCCCACATGCCCATACTGTTTCTGACACTCACCTTGTGGATAGTCACCCTGTAGACATTAGTGTCATCCACAAACCAGATAATCTGGTTGGAAAAGAGTTCACCATAGTTCTGAGAGGACAGATAAGGCTCAGTGGGCTCAGATGAATACAGCTGCAGTCCCTTGCGGATCCGCTCACGTAACACATATAAGGCAGGATTTGCCTTCATGATCTTGGCCATGGCCTGCTGTATGAGAGGCTTACTGCCTGGGAACCAGTTTCCATAGGCACTGTGACGATGAATAGAGCACAAAAACTCAAGAGTAAACAAAAAAAACAGAAGAAAAAGGTAAAATACAACTTTAAGAACAAAGATTGTTGGCCAGGCTTATACAATCATCTGCTAATGCACACATAGAGAGAGGAGTCAGTGACCCAGAAGAGGAAACTTTGTCTCACCTAGGCAAATAAAGACTCGTGCACAATAAAATATGGGTTTAATGGGAAAATCTAAGCATCCAAGTACTAACTCACCTGTGTAGATTATAGGCCAGGTCAATGGCAATGAGCACACCTGTAGGTGAAGGGTAGATGCTCATGTTGTCTGTGGTGTAATCCAGGAACTTGGCCCGGGCATAGCGCTCAATATCATGGGAATCGTAGTCCCCCCAGCGTAACTGGATGTCAATCCAATATTTCTGTGTGGTAGTGCTGTCCATCACATCCCTAAAGGTGGAAAGACATCAGGCTTCTAGGAAACCATTAAGCATAACTCAAATCCCAGAATCATGAGAACCCAAACCATCCCCTGCCCATTCAAGATCAGCAAGATTCCCCCAAACAAATCTGACTAAGGGTGCTGATGAATTCCAGTGGTAGCACTGGCTCCAAGTTTAAAAGAAAGTCAGCAAAGCCAGGTGTGTGGTGCATGCCTTTAATCCCAGCATTCGGGAGGCAGAGGCAGGTGGATCTCTGCGAGTTCAAGGCCAGCCTGGTCTACATAGAGTTCCAGGCCAGCTTCTTTTTTTTTTTTGAGACCCTATCTCAAAAAGTCAAAAAAAAAAAAAAAAAAAAAAGCAACAAATCACCTGGGAGGCTAAGGCAAGAGGATCCTAAAGTCAAGGCCAACCTGAGACACACGGTTTGGACACTGAATAACAAAAAACAAAATAATAAGGGCAGGGATAATTCCATAAGCAACATTGCTATAAGAATGGTAACTATTGGGCTGGAGAGATGGCCTAGTGGTTAAGAACGCCGACTGCTCTTGCAGAGGACCTGGGTTCGATCCCCAGCACCCACATGGCGGCTGAGAACCGTCCGTAACTCTAATTCCAAGAGAACTCCAGTTCCAGGGGAATCCGACGCCCTCTTCTGACCTCCGCAGCGTTGCACAACACGGGTGCACAAACTTGCATGCAGACAGTACATTCATACACATAAAATAAATAAATAAAATTAAAAAAAAAAAGAAAAAAGAAAAAAAAGAATGGTAACTATGGTTCCTAGACCCATAGACCTGAGCTGTAACACACATACTTGGAGTCTGCCAGCAACGAGGGCCGGGAGACATTCCACTTATATGAAGCAAATAGTAGTATATCTGCACATGAAGAATTCATCTTATAGGATTTTCGGGGATGGATCGTCTCCTTTTGTACTGTCTCAATTTCCAGTGCATCCAGTTCCTGGTCAAAGACCTGAAGATGAACAGAAAGGGTGTAACTTGTTAATGGAAATCCACTTGCACTGAAAGCTGGTAGAATTTATGTAAGCCAAGAGCAGTCTCATCCCCAGAGCTTCCAAGGTAAATATGCCATCTCAAGAGAGCACACTTATATGGCTGACTCTGTGATTTCTCACCCCTCAATTGCAGCCCACCTGACATAAGTCCATCACGATGCTCTCATGGATCTTCTGCCATAAGTGAGCTCGAAATATCTGGATGAGAGAGATCTTCAGTGTGGGGATCTTGCCATGCATGAAGATCCCTGTCAAGTCCAGCTGCACCTGGAAGCCTACATACACCTGCCAGGAAAGAGAAAGTGACACTTGAGGCCAGAGACCACGGGAGGCTGGTTCCTAGGACATAACAAAGGCAAGGGAAACATCTCATTTCCATCTCCCATATCGAAGAATCAAGCCGGACGTGGTGGCGCACGCCTTTAATCCTAGCACTTGGGAGGCAGAGGCAGGCGGATCTTTGTGAGTTCAAGGCCAGCCTGGTCTACAGAGTGAGTTCTAGGACAGCTGGGGCTACAGGGAGACCCTGTCTCGAAAAGACAAAAACAAAAACAAAAAAAAAAGAATCAAACTCACATTGGCTCGATTGATTGTTGGAGACCACCAGAGGGTGAATCTACGATTGGGAATCTGGTTCAATCCCGACCGTTGAGCATTAGTTAGCTTCTTCCACTTCATGGATTCCTCAAAGCCACTGGCTTTCTCCCTGAGGAGCAGAGGAACTAAATGAGACGATGTTTAGTCATCTTTCAGAGCACTGTTACCCTCCCAGGGATGACTGTCTGAGAAACAGCAGGCTGTTAATGCACAGAAGTAATGAACTCAGAAGGGCATGATAGGTTCATGTCAACAAACAGGGAATTGTCATCTCTTCTCAGCAATTCTTGTAAGAATCCTTACCAGAACAGACCTTCCCAGGTAGGGAAGTAAGTGCCCTTGAAGAGTGTGTGCTCCAGAATGCCTTCTACACCACCCAGGGCCTGGATCATGTCTGTACGATAATTGTTTAAGTTCCAGAGTTTCCCATCATGCCGTTGATGTGTCCACCAAAAAGGGTTCTGCTTCAAAACCTAGATGGTAAGGCAAGTTTGGTAAAGTTTCTAGGTGCCTACCCTTCTAAGTTATAGGGATGGCCACAAGGTCTCCTGATTTGGAGTAAATTTCTCCACTACCCTTTCCACATACCTGGTACTGCTTAAAGTCAGTTCGGACACGCCAGCCCTTATCATAAGCCAATGTATGTCGGTCCTTCTGGAAAAGGGTGTTGATTCGAGGAATGCCTCGATCCCATGAATCTTCTAGATCTTCTAAAGTCAGCCGTCTGCCAGAGAAATATAAGGTCAACATATTTTCTCATGGCAAGATGAACACTCAACAGTCTTTGCTGGCTAAGCAGGATCAATAGTAAAATGTGCCATCCACAACCACCACCTTCCCACCTTAAAAACATTCTGCTGGGCATAGTGGCGCACACTTTTAATCCCAGCACTCAGGAGGCAGAGGCAGGCGGATCTCTGAGTTCAAGGCCAGCTTGGTCTACATAGCAAGCTCTAGGCCAGATGGGACTAAAGGGAACCCCTGTCTCAAAAAGACCAAAGTTAAAAAAAAAAAAAAAAAAAGCCATATTCTGCCCATGACCTCCACATAAGACAGACAGTCACCAGACCCAAACTCCAACATCCAGACTGGTACACATTCCTGGATGCCCACCTGTTTTGAGCAATAGCCTCCTGTCTCTTGAGTGCATACTCAGCCCAGACCCGTTGAGAATCAATAAACTCGCTCTCCCATGGCTGTATGTAGCGGTACAAGTTGGGAATCAGCTGGTCTTCTTCATGACTCATTCCTGAACGAAAGTGTGTGATACCTACATCTGTCTGCTTGGACCACCTATTTGGGGGAGACCAAGATAAGAGGTAAGAGTGAAATCAAAAGCAAGAAAACACTCCCTCCCCTTCTTTTAAGAGTCTAAGCAATGAAGCTAGCACTAAAGATTGCTGACCAAGCTTACCTGAGGTCAGACTGAGGGATGAGCACATGGCCCATTGAGAGCATTCCAAGTCCACCCAGCTCCTTAGGGGTATAGAACACGACAGGGGGGAAGCGACTTGGCATCTTGGAGTTCAGTCCAATCTTGATACGTGTCTGGATTTTGTTCTCACACTTTACCAATAAGTCTAGGAGTTCCTGGGTATTCACCACAGCCTCCCGAAAATATGTCATAAGGCCGATGAGAGCTGTATTCCACTTATTCACAATCTAAAGTTAGTGAGAAAGAGTAAATTTGACATGAATAATCCAGGGCCTTTAGATCTAGTTCAAGAAAGACCTGATCTAAAAATAGTCACTGAAGAAATATAAATAAACACAACGAGATACTACATCATACACACTATAAAGAGCAATAATCAAAAGAGGGATGACTGGGCCAAGAAGATGGATGATGACACTTGCTCCCAAGCCTGATGACCTGGGTTTAATTCCATCAGTGAGATAACTAGGTGTATGGGGCTGGAGAGATGGCCTAGCGGTTAAGAGCACCGACTGCTCTTGCAGAGGACCCGGGTTTGATCCCCAGCACCCACATGGCGGCCGAGAACCGTCTGAAACTCCAATTCCAGAAGAACTCCAGTTCCAGGGGAATCCGATACCCTCTTCTGACCTCCGCGGCATTGCACAACACGGGTGCACAAACTTGCATGCAGACAGTACATTCATACACATACAGAAATAAATAAATTAAAAAAAAAAAAAGAGATAACTAGGTGGATTGATCTATTTTTCTGTTAATCCTAGACCTTGGTAAAGTCTTCTTTAAATGTTCCAATCTTATTTACTTCGATTCTGACTAGGACTGAAGGATCATATCCAAGCTCAGGCTGATACTGTACTGCATACACCTAAAGCCAAGAATGCGGTAGCACCCACTCAAGGTGGTAGTAACAGCAATGGTGCAAACAAAATTGGAGGGGAAGGAAACAGCACAATAAAGGCCACAGTACTGAGGCACACCTGCAGTCCTGGTGATCTGGCTGATAAGACAAGAGCTGGATCACTTGAGCTCAGAAACTCAAGACCAGCCTAGGCAACACAGGGAGACCTTCATCTCAAAATGTGGCTCAGCGATAGAGGACTTGCCTAGCTCATCCAAGTCTTTGAGTTCAATCCTCAGTATGGTGAAAACTGAAAAGAAGGTTGGCAAGATGGCTCAGTGAGTCTTGATGGACCTAGGCCCCCATAATGGAAGGAAAGAACTGGCTCCTGCAAGTTGTTCTCTGACCTCTACACATGGGGTGTGGCATGTGTATGCCCAGGAGTGCACACCCACAAAATAAATGAAATGCTATTTAAAAACAGAAGGGGGCTGGAGAGATGGCTCAATGGTTAAAAGCATTTACTACTCTTGCAGTGGGCCAGGGTCAGTTTCATCACCCACATGGCAGCTAATAACCATCTGTAACTCCAGCTCTAGAAGGATCCAACAACCTCTTCTGGCCTCTACAGGCACCAAGCACTGCATGTATTGAATATACATATATGCAGGCCAACCCTCATACACATAAAATAAAATAAAAACAAATCTTTTTAGCCGGGGCGTGGTGGCGCACGCCTTTAATCCTAGCACTTGGGAGGCAGAGGCAGGCGGATCTTTGTGAGTTCAAGGCTAGCCTGCTCTACAGAGTGAGTTCCAGGACAGCTGGGGCTAGAGGGAGACCCTGTCTTGAAAAGACAAAAAAACAAACAAACAAACAAAAAAAAACCTTATTTGAAGCTTTATGTATATGACTGTTACACCTGTATGTATGTAAGCACATCTGTGTCATGCGGTTCCCACAGAGCAGAGGATCCAGGTTGGTTCTGTAACTCTAGCTCCAGGGCCCCAATGCCTTCCTCTTCTGACCTCCTCGGACACTGAATGACACAAGTGCACTAAAATGCAAGCAGCCAGGCGTGGTGGTGCACGCATTTAATCCTAGCACTTGGGAGGCAGAGGCAGGCGGATCTTTGTGAGTTCAAGGCCAGTCTGGTCTACATAACAAGTTCTAGAACTGGAACTAGAAGGAGACTCTGTCTCAACAAACAAACAAACAAACAAACAAACAAAAAAACATAAGGGGAAGGATCCACCATAAGGTCCAACCACCTCCAGCCTTCTTAAGAGATTTTCCTTCTATTGTCAACCTCAGAAAAAATTAGGATATTTTTGGTGTGTGTACTTGTCAGTGTGTATGTACACATTATGGGCAGATGCTTGTGTGCATGTGTGTATGAAGGCCTGTCAATGTATCTTATTCCTGTTACCCTCAAACTAGGGAGGCTGTCAGGAGAATCAAGAGTTCAATGCCAGGGCTGGAGAGAGAGCCTAGCGGTTAAGAGCACCGATTGCTCTTGCAGAGGACCCGGGTTCGATCCCCAGCACCCCATGGCGGCTAAGAACCATCTGTAACTCCAATTCCAGAACTCCAGTTCCAGGGGAATCCGACACCCTCTTCTGACCTCCGAGGCATTGCACGACACGGGTGCACAAACTTGCATGCAGACAGTACATTCCTACACATACAGAAATAAATGCCGGGCGTGGTGGCGCATGCCTTTAATCCTAGCACTTGGGAGGCACTCGGATCTCTGTGAGTTTGAGGCCAGCCTGGTCTAACAAGTGAGTTCCAGGACAGCCAGTGATACAGGGAGACCCTGTCTCAAAAAGACAAAAAACAAACAAACAAACAAAAAAAAAAAACCAAAATAAATAAAAATTAAAAAAAAAAAAAAAAGAGTTCAATGCCAGGGCTGGAGAGATGGCTCAGCGGTCAAGAGCACCGACTACTTTTGTAGAGGAGCTGGGTTCAATTCCCAGCACCCACATGGCAGCTAAGAACCGTCTTTAAGTCGACCTTGGTGGTGCACTCCTTTAATCCTAGCACACGGGAGGCAGAGGCAGGTGGATCTCTGTGAGTTCAAGGGCAGCCTGGTCTACAGAGTGAGTTCCAGGCCAGCTGGGGCTACAGGGAGACCCTGTCTCAAAAAAAAA
>VZQC01003245.1:195819-212861 GCA_009823505.1 Rhizomys pruinosus | reverse complement strand
AAAAAAAAAAAAAAAACAACAAAGAAACTGGGTATGGTAGTGCACGCTTTTAGTCCCAGCAACTGGGAGGCCGAGGCAGATGGATCTCTGTTAGTTCCAGGCCATTTGGGGCAACAGGGAGACCAGGTCTCAAAAAGACCAAAAATAAGTAAAATTTAAAAACAACAAAAAACAAATTCTAATAGATTATGCTCTCATCATAATCTCTGATGCTTCTAATTAACGAAAGGAATTCATAAAATAAAATGGCTTATTGGCTTCCTATATGGATTATTCCATTAAATTTCACAAAAGCCCTGAACTAAGAATTATCATCCTCATTTTATAGATGAGGGAAGGGGGACAGGGTGGAGGACCTGCCCAAGGTCTCAGCTAGTAATGGGACAATAATAATAATAAATTTGATTATATGCTGTTACTCCTCTGTTACTCAAGCTCAGATCACTTGTCTCTTCTCCTTTTCCCAAACAAGGCCTACCCCCCTTCATTTCTCAGCGCTCCACTCTAAACATCACTATACCCTACCTTTCTCCATCCTTTTTCTTTCAATGTATATTTTTTATTGAATTTTTGTGGATTTACTTTTTTTTTATTTTTTTTATTTCTGTATGTGTATCAATGTACTGTCTGCATGCAAGTTTGTGCACCCGTGTCGTGCAATGCCTCGGAGGTCAGAAGAGGGTGTCAGATTCTCCCTGGAACTGGAATTCTTGAATTGGAGTTTCAGACGGTTCTCGGTTGCCATGTGGGTGCTGGGGATCGAACCCGGGTCCTCTGTAAGAGTGGTCGGCGCTCTTAACCGCTAGGCCATCTCTCCAGCCCTGTGGATTTACTTTTTTAAATTTTATTTATTTTTTTTATGTGTATGAGTATACTATCTGCATGTAGGTTTGTGCACCCGTGTTGTGCGATGCTGAGGAGGTCAGAAGAGGGTGTCAGATTCCCCTGGAACTGGAGTTAAAGATGGTTCTCAGCCGCCATGTGGGTGCTGGGGATTGAACCCAGGTCCTCTGCAAGAGCAGTCGGCACTCTTATCCACTAGGCCATCTCTCCAGCCCGGGATTTACCTTTGTATGTTGAAATATCGAGTGGCCAGTGCTTCTAGGCAGACCACCACCCACATAGCTACTTTTTTTACTTGAAACTTACCCAGGCCCTCAAAGCATGTGCCAATCCTTAGTTCAACAGGTGTTACCATACCAAACCACTGCACACAAACTCCAAACCCCTCACTCTCACCAAAGCAAGGCTGAAAACTTTAAGATCCTGTTTTGACTTTCAACTAATCTGATCTATATTAACATCTATCCAGACTGCTTTCCTATGAGGTTGCTGCCATACTGAACTCCTACGCAACTTTGTTCCATCAGTTACCACACTTGTCTGTGGTATCTGAACTATGGTTCTTTCTTAATTTAAACACTCAATTTGATCCCATTCAAAAACACTAGCCATGTGCCAAGTATGGCAGTGAAAGTAATTGCAGCACTTGAAAATGCAGGCAGGATTAGGGGTTCAAGACTAGTCATGGCAGCATGAAATTCTGCCCTAAAGAGAATGGCGTGAGAGCACTTACTACATAATCATGAGAACAAGAATTAAGATCTCATTACCCAGCCAGGCACACACCTTTAATCCCAGCACTTGGGAGGTAGACGCAGGTAGGTATCTGTGAGTTCAAGGTCAGCTTGGTCTACACAGCGAGTTCTAGGCCAGCTGGGGTTATAGGGAGACCCTGTCTCAAAGACAAAAAAAAAAAATCTTATCACCCATGTAATAGGCCAGACATCGTGCATAAATCTGTAACCCTAGCTCTGAGAGGTGCAGAGACAGGAGGATTGCTGGGGTTTTCAGCTTCCACCCTAGCCAAGAAAACAATCCCAGATCCAGGGAAAGAATCTGCCTCAAAGCAACAGTCAGCAAAGGAGGAGCTTACCTGACACATAACTGATGGTACAGGTATGCGTATCCCCCCCACCAAAAGTCTTAAAAAGTATGTGTGGGGAGGGGAGGGCCCATGGTGGCACACAGCTTTAATTCCCAGTACTCAGGAGGCAGAGGCAGATGGATCTCTGAGAGGTAGAGGCTATTCTGGTCTACATTTTGAGTTCCAACCCAGCCAGGGATGTATAGTGAAACCTACCTCAAAAAACAAACAAACAAACAAAAAAACTGGAAGGCGTGTGTGTGTGTGTGTGTGTGTGTGTGTGTGTGTGTGTGTGTAGTAGGAGTAGGTGGGAGGATAAAATAAATAAGGGGTAAATATAATATAATACTTTGCATACAAGTATGAAATTTTTTAAACAGAAAAAAGAATAAAAGTAAAATAAGCCAAAACTCCTCCCCACAAAACACAGCCATAAAAAAAACAAAACAAAACCCTGCTGTAGGGCTGGAGGTACGGCTGTTAAAGGCTAAGCCTAACAACCAAAACATTAAAATAAAACAAAACAAAGCAAAACAAAACACCTGCTGTAACTTACAGCGGCCTCTAGGAGGCATCTAATGTTCCTATTGCAACTCTGGTAAATACTAACTCCTCTCACCTCCCATAAAGCCTCATCTACTGCCAACTGGCTTTCATCCCAACCATTTCTGAAACAGCTCCTAAGGTCACCATTGACGTCTTAACTCCCAATTCCAATGGCTACTATTCAGTTCTTATCTAACCAAAATGTTCTTAAGCAACTAATGCTATTAAACACCTACTCCAATTCTGGATGCTGGTTCCTGATATCCTTGACTCCTGCATCCCAGCACTCTCTCATCAGTTCTGGTCACAGCGTATCTGTCCCTCTGTTCTTCTTAGTCTACACTCTTCCTGATAATCTCACTCATTTAAAAAACATTTTTGGGGGCTGGAGAGATGGCCTAGCAGTTTTGAGCACCGACCACTGTTAGAGAGGACCCGGGTTCGATCCCCAGCACCCAGATGGCGGCCGAGAACCGTCTGAAACTCCAGTTCCAGGGGAATCCAACACCCTCTTCTGACCTCCGCAGCATTGCACGACACGGATTCACAAACTTGCATGCAGACAGTACATTCATACACATACAGAAATAAATAAAATTAATAAAAAAAAATTTTTGGATTTATTTATATTTATGTGTAGGAGTGTTTTGTGTGCACGTATGTAAGTACACCTGTATGTGCAATGCCTGAGGAAGTCAGACGAGGTTGTCAGATCTCCTGGAACTAGAGTTATAATTTAGTCACCTTGCGGGTGCTGGGAACAGTAGCCTTAATTGTTGAGCCATCTTTCCAGCTCCGATATTACTCATCTCTGAGCTTTTAACTTTTATAAGAGGAGACTCCTAAATCTACACCTTTCCTGCACCTAAGGATACGCAACAATATTTGAAGACATTTTGGTTGTTGTGAATGAAGGGAAGCTACTAGCCCCTGTGGGGTAGAAGTTAAAGATACTGTCAAATAAATAATGTGCACAGATGTATCTATCTATCACCTAGATAGAAATGTCAGTGCTCAAGAATGTTTAACATTGTTATCTCAGCCAGGTATGATGGCACACACCTGTAATCCCATCACCAAAACCCAAATTGGGCATGGTAGCACATGCTTTTTTTTTTAAATTTTATTTATTTCTGTATGTGCCTGAATGTACTGTCTACATGCAAGTCTGAGCACCCGTGTCGTGCAATGCCGCGGAGGTCAGAAGAGGGTCTCGGATTCCCCTGGAACTGGAGTTCTCCTGGAATTGGAGTTTCAGACAGTTCTCGGCCGCCATGTGGGTGCTGGGGATCGAACCCAGGTCCTCTGCAAGAGCGGTCGGCGCTCTTAACCGCTAGGCTATCTCTCCAGCCTGGTAGCACATGCTTATAGACCCAGCTATGGCAGAGGAGGCAGAGAGGGCAGGGGCAGGGGCAGAGAGGGCAGGGGCAGAGAGGGCGAGGGCAGGGGCAGGGGCAGGAGCGGGGGCGGGGGCAGGGGCAGAGGCGCAGAGAGGCAGAGAGGCAGAGAGGCAGAGAGGCAGAGAGGCAGAGGCAGGAGGAGCACTTGAGCCTCAGACCAGCCTGAGCAACATATCAAGACTCCATCTCAAACTGGGCGGGGGAAGCACATGGTGGTACACATCTGTAGTTTTAGCAATCAGCAGGCTGAGGAAGTATCTCAACTTCCAAGTCAGCCTTAGCTGCAAAGATGCTGTGACAACCCTCTCCCCATCAAAAACAAACAAAAACTGACATTCTAAGCTATTTCAGAGTGAAGAATTACAAACTCAAGGAAAGTAATGCTTTAACTTTTCTATTTTTGCAGCCACACATTTTTCATGCTAGTTACATCTGCATGCCTCTGGCTAAAGCTGAATACTCTCCCTTTGCCTATTTCTTTTAGAAGTCTTTCTTTTCCTTACTCAGACAGGAATAAGACTCAAAAACTAGTAGTCTCGGGGCTGGAGAGATGGCCTAGCGGTTAAGAGCACTGACTGCTCTTGCAGAGGACCCAGGTTAGATCCCCAGCACCAACATGGCGGCTGAGAACTGTCCATAACTCCGATTCCAGGAGAACTCCAGTTCCAGGGGAATTCGACACCCTCTTCTGACCTCCGCGGCTTTGCACGACACAGGTGCACAAACCTACATGCAGACAGTACATTCATACATATTAAAAAAAAAAACAAAAAACCTAGTAGTCTCACTTCTCAAATACAGTATCCCTACAAATACTACTTCATATTAATAGTTCTAACTCTAGCTCAGAGGGAAGGGAGGTTTATCTTACATGTAGTTGATACAAAATGCCCATAACACAGCAGTTAGCAACAAATGCTAACAAGAGTTACTTTATTCCTACTGCCTTAGGATGGAATGAACCTAGAGACAGGCTTATATTCCAAAACATGTGTTACAAGAGATTTTGAGTAAGGAATAACCTAATAAAATGCCTTAAATTTGCAGGACACTAAGTATACATAATCAATCCAAATGAAAGAATCTAGCTTCTGGAACTGAAGAGATGGCTCAGCAGTTAAGAGCACTGGCTACTCTTCCAAAGGACTGCAGTTTGATTCCCAGCACCCACATGGCAGCTAACATCCATATGTAACTCCAGTTCCAGGGGAATCTGATGCCTTCTGACTCCTTGGGCACTGCATGACACAAGTCCACTTATACGCATGCAGGCAATACACTCATACATACATAAAAATAAACATGAAAAAAATCTAGCTTCTACTTTTCCCTTAATTTAGAATCCTAACTAAATATATGCTGGCTATTAGTTCTCAGAAAATGAACTCAAATTGATCCAACACTAAGGTGCTAGAGAGATGGTTCAGAGGTTAAGAGCACCAGCTGTTCCATAAAGCATGGAGACTGATAAACTAAGCTAGGAAGGAGCATGAACCAAGGGAGGAGTTTATAGGGACAGAAGATAGAGGATGGGAGAGGAGCTGGGGCTTAGGGCCTTATATACCTTAGTAAAGGTAGTAGAGCCAGACGCCATCAGAATTTGGCGCACGCGGTTGTGGAAGCGCTGCATTGACTCATCATCCACACGCAGGAAGCACTGAGCTGTCCGCTCCTTGGTAACCTAAACCATAAAGTCAAGGCTGTCTCAGAGATGAAGATGAAATGGGATGGCTCAGTGCATACAGAGCCATATGACTCGAGTTTGATCACTAGAACCCACATAGAATCAACTACCATAAGTTGTCCTCTGTCGTGTGTGCCACAGCATATGTGTTCATGCACATACATAAAATGTAAAAAAAAAACTCCAGAGGAGCAAAGATTGTGATCACCACTAAGCTCAACCCTCCCACGGCTCAATGAACTGATAATGAATAAAAAGGAATGAATGTGTTATTTATCCCAAAATTACAGGGGTAGTAAAGTTACACATTATGCCCTTGGCAAGCTTTACTTCATTCTGTAGGTTCCAGACCCCATCCTTGTGAGTAAACTCCTCATAGCTGGTCCGACACTTAGGCAGGATGCGGCACTCAAAGCCACACATGTTGAACAGCAGATTAGGATTGTCTTTACTGTACACAGACACGAAGCTATTCTCCCACTGTACTGTAGTCACAGATCGTGGCAACCGGTTTTTGATGTCCCAGAACACTGCTCGACCTCTGCCCACAGAGAATAATATATGGTCATATCAGTTTCCTGAAAACATTGCCATTCAAAAACCAGTCAGATGATACCCTAACAAGGCTACACTCCACTGACACAAGATATAGCCACCTCTAATTAACCTCAACAGCCCAACCAAGACTCACAAGTTAACATCATGCTTCATGAGGCGCATGCGGGCATCTCGGGGCCAGCATTTCTTGTTGTTGTAGCCAACAATGTTTTCATTGTTGGGGTCTGGATGCTCTGTCAGGTAACGCTGAATCAGATCCCGAGCTTCATCTGCTGTGAACCTACATCAAGATAACATACACTGTTGACCTCACATACACTAGGACTCTATGAGAACTCCAACTCCATATATGGGGACCTTATGCCATTCTAGGCTTCATTTCTCTTTAAAACCCCAAACTAGCATTTGGTCAGTTAAGGTTAGGAGCTACTTTCACAAGCAGAACATGCCTTAATGCTCTGCAGGTTAAAGAATCCACTGAGGGGTTAAGAGCACTGACTGCTCTTGCAGAGGACCTGGGTTTGATTCCCAGCACCCACATGGTGGCTAAGAACCATCTTTAACTCCAGTTCCAGGGGAATCTGACGCCCTCTTCTGACCTCCGCGGCATTGCACAACACTGGCGCACCAACTTACATGCAGACGGTATACTCATACACATAAAAAATAAAAAACAATAATAAAAAAGAGCACCGACTACTCTTGCAGAGGACCAGTTTCAATTCCCAGCACCCACATGGTAGCTAAGAACCGTCTTTAAGGGGCTGGAGAGATGGTCTAGTGGTTAAGAGCACCGACTGCTCTTGCAGAGGACCCGAGTTCCATCCTCAGCACCCACATAGTGTCTGAGAACAGTCTTTAACTCCAGTTCCAGGGGAATCTGACGCCCTCTTCTGACCTCCGCGTCATGGCATGACACGGGTGCACAAACCTACATGTCTACATTCATACACATAGAAAAAAAAAAAAGAACCATCTTTAAGCTGGGTGTGATCGCACAAGCCTTTAATTCTACCACTTGGGAGGCAGAGGCAGGTGGATCTCTTTGAGTTCAAGGCTAGCCTTGGTCTACAGAGTGAGTTCCAGGCCAGCTGGGGCTATGCAGGAGACCCTGTCTCAAAAAAAAACAAAAAACAAAAAACAAAAAAAACCCAAAAAAACCACTCTAACTACCTTAACCCTTTACCTGAAGAAAATATGGATGCGATCAATATATCTACAGAAGAGTCGGATAGGGTGTGCAGCCTCAGTGGCTATGTCCTGGAAACTAAGAAAGTCATTTGGCATCTGAGGGGGTCCAGCCATCTCACTGGCCCGGTGCAATCCCAACACAAGCAAATCCATCACCAAGCCGTAGTACTGTACAATAAATGAGGCAAATTGCAGGCCTCTGATGATCCCATATGAATTTGTATGGTTCATGTCCTAGGAAAAAGGAACCACAACTTTTAGCCCTTCTAGCTGTGTCCAAGGCACCTGTAAGGTCCAATTTCTTTCATTTTCCCTTCAGTAAATCCTAACTCATTGAGCAAGGCAATCCCTTCCCCAACAAAATTTTTTGCTATCTTACACCAATACACACCTTATAGTTGATGACAACGTTATTCTTGGCTGTCATGTAGTCAGCTATGTTGTGGTCCACAATGAGTCGCAGCAGCCTATTAAGCAGGGTCAAGTCAATCTTTTCATACATCTTCTCAAAGCGTGACTCCAACATGACATTGCACTCACCCTCACTGGTCTCCCACACATCCTGCAGGTTATTGATGCCTAAGAAACAGAGAAGTCAGAGCCACAGAAGATGAGAAATCCCTTTTCAGAACTAGCAACCACAGTAGCTAATACATTCCAAACCCAATTTCATTACCACTCATCAATTTATCCTGATTGTTAGTCAGTTTTGCTCAACCTGACATCACTATTATTCACTACTTACCATGCAAACCACACACACAGCCTAAATTGGTATTTTGATATAGGTAGAACTCAACTCATCCCCTTTCTCCTTCTGGGGGGAATTCCAGCCAAGTTTTACCTTGGCACCACTTGTAAACAAGTAGGGGAGGTGGTTCTGTGTCAGCAGGCTTGATCCAAGGTGGGAAAAGACGCCGCTTGTCAGCTTCATACCACAGGTACTGGTCCAGGTAGGCATCAGTTATTTTTTCCAGTGGTTCCACATCATACACTGGTACCAGGTGGCTATAGAGATCCATAAACTCAATGCCCACCTGTGGGACAAGGAAGCTGGTTCACATCAATTCACCTAAGTCAAACTGGCACACTGGATGCCAAGAAAAAAAAGCTTATACCCAAAGGAAAATTAGGGGCCATCTCACTCACCTCCTTAAAGGCTCTCTGAGTGAGGAGGTGACGCTTGATGCGGGACAATGCTTCGTGAGGATTGTCATATGCTTGCTCAATCAGACCCAGCTCCTCCCTCTGAGACTGGTTTAACCTAGACTTCACACTGAAAAACCAGAAGGAAAGCTCAATTGGAAAACCAAGAGAATGTTCAACCCAGAAGGACCCAACCTTTTTTGTTTTTGTTTTTTTGGGTCTTTTTGAGACAGGGTCTCCCTATAGCCCCAGCTGTCCTGGAACTCACTCTGTAGACCAGGCTGGCCTTGAACTCACAAAGATCCACCTGTCCCTGCCTCCCAAGTGCTAGGATTAAAGGCGTGTGCCACCACACCTGGCCCAACCTTTCTTTAGACTCTGACCATGCTATTCCTTTTCTGTTTCCCTCCCAACAGGAATTCCTCTGGCCACTCTTTACCTATACGCTTCCTTGAGGCGCTCCAAAGCCAAGATGAGCAACTTGGTGTCGTGCTTGTAGGAGAGCGGGGGAAATGGGATGGGAGAAAATCTACGGCTTTCCAACCAATGCACAGTGGTGGTATACACTGCCACTGCTTCTTCTGCTGTGATGTAAGGCCCATCCTAAAAGATGGACATGAAATTAGTCTCCCACTACAGTTCAAACCCAGGACAAGGCATGGTCATAACTCTTCAGTCCACCTTCGTCCCCACACCTAGCTCAGCCTATTTGGGCCAACCTTTAGGTAATTGTGCTGCCGCTCCTGTTCTGCTTTCAAGTACAGGCGAGTGAGGCGGCCCAGATTCTTCTTGCAAACAGTTTTATCTACAGTGGCCCCACGGCGGATTCGTTCTCGATTATAGTGGGCAGTGTTGGTCCACCAATCAGCTTTAGCCTTCACATATCGAAGAATCATATTCTCTATAGGTGTTGGCAGTCCCGGGACCTGGAAGTACAAAAGGCAGAATGAGAATGTAATAAAAGCTATGTGGTGGCACATGCCTGTAATCTCAGCTGTGTGTGGCAGCACATGCCTGTAATCTCAGCTGTGTGTGGTGGCACATGCTTGTAATCTCAGCTGTGTGTGGTGGCACATGCCTGTAATCTCAGCTGTGTGTGGCGGCACATGCCTGTAATCTGAGCTGTGTGTGGCTGCACATGCCTGTAATCTCAGCTGTGTGTGGCGGTACATGCCTGTAATCTCAGCTGTGTGTGGTGGGACATGCCTGTAATCTCAGCTGTGTGTGGTGGCACATGTCTGTAACCTCAGCTCTAGAAGGCAGAGACAGACAGATCTCTTTTTGAGGCCAGTCTGGTCAACAAAGAGTTCCAGGTTAGCCAGGACTACACAATGAGACTCTTCTCAAAAAAACGAGAGGTGATATGTGGGATGGGGCAACACAGAGAGCTGGAAGATGGCTCAGTAGGTAAAGCTCTTGTCACTCAAGTGTGAGGACCTGAATTCAAACCACCAAAACCTGAATCATTATTGGCATGTGTCTTATAGAAGATGGGAGACTTATACAGGAAAATCCTTGGAAGCTCACAGGCCAGCTAGCCAGGCATTATTTTATGTGACAGCATAAAAATAAGAGACCACTGTCTCGGGTCTAGAGAGATGTCTCAGCGGTTAAGAGCACTGACTGCTCTTACAGAGGACCCGGGTTGACAGAGGACCCGGGTTCAATTCCCAGCACCTACATGACGGCTAAGAACCATCTTTAACTCCAGTACCAGGGGAATCCCGCACCCTCTTCTGAGCTCCACAGCACTGCACAACATGGGTGCACCTACTTACATGTAGACAGTACACTCATACACATAAAATAAATAAAATTATAAAAAAATTTAAAGAGACCCTTGTCTCAAAAAAGTGGAAAGCAAGGCATAACTCCCAAGGCTATCCTCTGACCTCCAAATGTACACCTTAGCATATATATGCCCATATTCACACAAATTTACACACGCACACATACATCCATGGACACACAACACATACACATAAGTATTTTTAAATGAATAAATAAATAGGTAAATAAAGGTGATGTGTGTGTGTGTGTGCGCGCGCGCGTGCACGCGCATGTAATAAAAGCTGGACAGGCCCCTAAGGGTGGGAGTGGTAATCTTAACCCCATAAAGATGGATGGCTGTCTTCTTGGAGTTAGAGGAAAGCCTACAACACTTGTTAGTTTTTTTTATACTTTTTTTTTAAGCCACCATGTGGGTGCTGGGAATCGAACTCAGGTCTTCTGTAAGAGCAGTCGGTGCTCTTAACCACTGAGCCATCATCTCTCCACCCCCAACACTTGTTAGTTTTTAATATCAACTTGATACAAACTACAGAGTCACCTAGGAAGAGGGAACCTCAGCTGAGGAATTTTTCCTCCATTAGACTGCCTCCTGTGGCATGTCTGTGGTCATATTGATGCAGGAGGACCCAAGCCACTGTGGGCAGTGCCACCCCTCAGCAGGTGGTCCTGGGTTCTATATGAGTAAAGCTGGCTGAGCATGAGCCAGAGAGTGAGCAGCACTCCTCCATGGTTTCTGCTTCAGTTCCTGCCATGACTTCCCTCCATGGAAGACTGTGACCTGCAAGTCTAAGCCAAACAAACCCTTTCCTTCCCAAGTTGCTCTTGGTCTGATGTTCAATACAGGAACAGAAACACAAACTATGACACCACCTTCCAGGGAATGTTGGCCTTCCAGCAGCGCCAGGCTTCGCTGAGGTGCTGAAGAATTGTGCGGGCCTTGTTCTGTTTGATGCCCTCAGGCATCATGTCCAGAATGTCATGCATCACAGCAGCTCGAAGCTCAAGGTCAAAATGGGACTCCACTCTTTGCTTTGTTACCGTCTTTGCCACCCCCTTTGAGTGACGACCTAGAAATGAATGGACAGCCCAAAGTGATAAATCAGTAAATAGTAACTAAGAGTCCACATGCTCCACACATGCAAAAAGACAAGCCACCTCAGACATCCACAACTATACTCTGAGGAACTTCCACTACTACAAATGCATGATAGCCTCAAAAATCCCAGAGAACAACCCAAGTTACCACAATATTAAGCTTGACTCATGTATCCATACAAGGCTAGGGAACATACACAAACAAAAAGGACAGAGAAGAAGCGCTACCCTTAAATGAGTATAATGAGACAGGTTGGATAAAGAAAAACACTCACCTTCAAACTGCCGAGCCAGGAGGTTCCCCAGCCATCGTTCCAGCAAAGGGGTAATTCCACGCATGAAAAACAGCCAGACCCGCCAGCCAGCAGCCCAGAAACCACAGCCAGGGCCTTTCCCTACAGGGCCCTACAATCCAAGCAGAAATAAGAACATAAATGACAATTCACACAGAGAATAGTGGAAAACTAGGGAAAAGTAGAGCAAAAGGAACACTAGAACAAGGGAGCCTATGGGGAACTTTAAGGCAAAAACTGGGAAGTGGGATTCCCAACACGGACTCAAAGGTAGGTTTGGGAGAAGTGCTGAGATTTGTCAAGTGACAGCAATAACATACTGGATTGAGAGCTTCTCTCCAAATAGGTCCTTGGAAAGAGTTCTGACTATGTTAAAAAAGAAAAAGGATCTGAGAAGATAGTCAGGTAAGGACAGGGTCTCACCGTGTTGAAGCGGTAATAGATGAGATGCTTCAGGTCCTTGCACATGCGGATCTGTCGCATCAGCTTGTATTTGTATCGATACATGCCAGTCAACTGCCCCACGTGGGCAAATATATACTGTAATCCATCTGCTAGCTGCAATACAATCACCGATTAGACTCCAAGCCCAAACCACCTCCACAGCCAACACAAGCTTTATCTAGCCTCACCACCTGAGCTGGGGCTAGGACAATGTATCCTCACCACTTGAGCTGGGGCTGGGACAATGTGTCCTCACCTGGAAGGCATCCACATTGCCCAAGCGATACTGCACATGACTGTCCACAACCAGCTTAGTTAAACGAAGTACTTCCCGACACAGATGGAAAGCATTCCCAAAACGAGATTTCTTTCTTTCCTGAAAATGCCAAGACAAAAGTAACATTAATGACAATGATTCTAGAAGGAAGTCTGCCACAGTGTCAGGCCACCCTAAGGCAGGAGAACACCTAGGTCCAATGCAGGTACCTTGGTGGTAAGCGTCTTGACAGGCTTGAGGTTGAAGTTATAGTCCAAATGCAGGTAGTTAAGATTTTTACGATGAATGAGAAGGTTGAGCATGTTGTAGCCCTGGCGGCAAACCTGTAATCCCACCTCCACCCAGTCAAGCTTTGTGGACTGAAAGAATTTGGTAGCTTTGAAGGAGCGGAACAGATACCTGGATGAGAATACAGAAAGAGTTAAAATAAGCATACTAATATTTTTGGAACAGAAGAATCAGCACAGGCCCTCCAGCACCTTACCTCTTCTTTTGGGCCTTAGGGGGTCTATGCTTGAGGGCATTCAGCACATAGTACTTAAGCAGCTTCTGGTATGAGACTCGAACTTTCACAGGCTGCCCAGCAGGACAGTGTTCCCGGTACCTGTAAATGGGCTCATCAGATAATTGCTTATCTCTTTCCAATCTGCAAAGGCTTCAGGCCTACCCAGATAGACTTCCATACATCTACTGCTACCCCTTTAGGTAGAAATCTTACCAGTTCTTAACAAGGGGTATGTCCAGGGCCCGACGGGTGCGACCTGAGCGTAGGTTGAAGGGCCGTGGGGCCCAAAGCAGAGCAATGCCATTTGCTGTATTATCTGTATACAGAGGTGTGTCCTTTAGGAAGGGTTCCACAAACTCTGGGAGCTCAAATTCCTCATCATCATCTGGCAGTGGTTCCTGGCTCTGAAAAAGAAATTCCCCAAGGGTCTACCTCCCACTCAATTGGGTATAGACTGTGGCAAGCACAGTGGCTACATGTGCCATGGAAACTGGGCTGCTTGAGAAGAATAGATACCATAAAGGCCCAGGGAAAAGGAGCCAAGGGAGCATAGAACACAGCTAACCTGGAAAGCAAGACTTTCTTCACAGCCCACCAGCTTATGAACAAAAGCCTCCCAACAGAGCTCCAAAGCATGGGAGGTAACACTGTAATCACATTCTGACCAAGGGACGGAGGACTGACAAAGCCATGGGAGGCTAAGAGAGAAGAATTGAGAATCCAAGGCCCACCTGGAGCCACATAGTCTATGCCAACCTGTACTCTATAACCCTACCTGGGGGGTGGGGGGAGCAGCCCACTGTCAGTGGGGAGTGGGATGGAATGTAGTTTAAAGGCTTTTCTAGCATGTACAGACCCTGAACTCAATCCTCAGGATCCCTCATTTCCCTCCATAAAGTGTGTGTGATTTCCTCTTACCTTGACTGAATGTCTATGGGAGATTGGGTTGATCAAAGGATCGAAGTAGAAAGCTGGCAAATCAGGATCCTCCGTTTTGATGAACACAACATTAGGTGTGTGGTACCTAGAATGAAAGGAAGAGTCAGCCAAAGTTGCTCTGCTCTGGCCCATGTTCATACTGGCCTTCTTTCCAACAGCTGTCCTACCAGGTCAGGTGCACGTGGTGTGGAAGATTGTTGTATAGGTAAGGAAAAGCAATCTTGTATTCAGTGCGAATAGGCTGACGAATGATGATCTTATTAATGTCATTGAATTCATTCCAGTCTTCATCCCTAAGAATATAAAACCAAGTGAGCCTAGTTCCACTGTTAGACTAGAATCTTTATTTATTTATTTTTTTATCTTTTCGAGACAGGGTCTCCCTGTAGCCCCAGCTGGCCTGGAACTCGCTCTGTAGACCAGGCTGGCCTTGAACTCACAAAGATCCGCCTGCCTCTGCCTCCCAAGTGCTAGGATTAAAGGCGTGTGCCACCACGCCCGGCCTAGACTAGAATCTTAAGGATCAAGATTAGATTTTACCACATTCAAGGTACTCAAAATCTATACTCTCAACTTACTGTAGGTTGATATCTCGAACAAGAGGTTCAAATTTGGGTCCTCCAGGAATGGCCATGTTGAGTGCCTTAGAGGTAAAGAAAGCCTTCAGATCAAATAGATAGAAGTAATTGTCATCCACCAAGTCAGTCAGAAGCTGATTGGCCAAGCGGTAGAGAGTGGACATCATAGGCAGTGTGAATTGCCAGCGTTGGTAAGTAGAGCCATTAACATACCTAGGGAAAAAAGAAGGGTCCACATCAGGTAGGCGCTAACTAATCCACACCTCCTGCTGCTCTTCCAAGACTTCTAGTTTCCAAACTCTCACAGGAGTTATAGTTCTACCCACTTTCTCTTGTCTCTCAATGGCTGGTGGTCATAGAACCATTCTAACACAGGAGCATCCTCCTCAGGGTCCAGCTCCAGCTGAATGGCTTCCAATGGCTCAACATCTAAGATGTTGTCAGCATAGTCCAGGGGTGGTTCCTCATCATCGAATGGGGGGAAGCGCATCCTCTTGAAATGCCTCCTGTCTCTTTTTTCTCGACGCATCATGATCCACATTGACCTAGAAGACAAGAAAATCATACAACAGTTTCTATCCACTGATTCTCAGCTACCACCACCACCATCACCACCACTGCACCAAATGTTGGTCCTTCTCACCCCCACTGGGAGATGTAGACGGGCTCAATGACCCAGGGAATCTCATTGACGAAGGAAATGGCTCCAGTGATATGGTACAGCACAGGCACATCCCGAATCTGTTCCCAAGGCATAGGCATGTTCTCCAGGAGCTTGAGAACTGCATGAGGCATATACTTGAGGGCACTGCCACATTAGGAAAAGATTAGAAATGAGAAAGTATTCTGTTACTTGTCACATGCTGACAAGCCACAAAGTATCATGTTCCACAGAAAATCCTGCCTTCTAGTCCCAAGTCCCCAACTTAGAACACAGGCTTGGTATGACCAGAAGCCCTGCCTCCTCATCTACACCTTCATCTTACACTTCCTTTTATTTATTTTTTTTTAATTTATTATTTTCTTATGTGTATGAGTGTACTGTCTGCATGTACGTTGGTGTACCCATGTCATGCAATGCCTCAGAGGTCAGAAGAGGGAGGGTGTCAGATTCCCCTGGAACTGGAGTTAGAGATGGTTCTTAGTCGCAATATGGGTGCTGGGAATTGAACCAGGGTCCTCTGCAAGATTAGTTGGTGCTCTTAACTGCTGAGCCATCTCTCTAACCCAGAATTTTGTTTTTAAATAGGGTCTCAGGCCGGCGTGGTGGAGCATGCCTTTAATCCTAGCACTTAGGAGGCAGAGGAAGGTGGATCTCTGTGAGTTCAAGGCCAGCCTGCTCTACAGAATGAGTTCCAGAACAGCCAGAGCTACAGGGAGACCCTGTCTCAAAAAAAACAAAAATAAAAAATAAATAAATAAATAGGGCCTCACAATGTAGCCCTGGTTGGCTTGGAACTTGCTATATAGTATATAGACCAGGCTATCCTCAAACTCACAGAGATCTGTTTGCCCCTCTCTCCCAAGTGCTGGGATTAAAGGTGTACACCACCAGGCCTAGCTTCTGTTGTTTTTAACAACCCAATACATAATCTAAGCTGGTATCAAACCTGTGAAGCTGCTGCCTCCACCACTCAAGTGCTGAGATCATAGACATACACTACCATGGTTTGTTAGACTAGTTAACAAAAAGAAAGAACAACTCCAAATCAATAGAATCCGTGAAGAAAGGGGAAATATCACAACAGACAATGAAAAGATCCAGACAATCATAAGGGAATACTTAAAAAAAAACAATACTCTACTAAGTCTGAAAACCTAGAACAAAGGGATGAATATCTGAAATCCTGGGAATCACCACAGCTCAACCAAGAAGAGATCGACAGCCTAAATAGACCAATAGTACAGGAAGAAATTGAAGATGTAATAAGAAACCGCCCAACTAAAAAAAGCCCAGGCCCAGACGGTTTCATGGCAGAATTCTATAAAACATTTCAAAAAGACTTACAACCATTATTACTCAAATTGTTTAGAAGGATATAAACAGAGGGAATTCTCCCAAATTCCCTCTATGAAGCCAGCATCACTCTATTACGAAAACCAGGCAAGGATACAAGCAAAAAGGAGAACTATAAACTCATCTCACTAATGAACACAGATGCCAAAATTCTAAACAGGATACTGGCAAATCGCATACAGACCCACATCAAGAAGATCATCCATCATGACCAAGTTGGATTCATACCAGAGATGCAGGGATGGTTCAACATATGAAAATCGATAAACATCATCAAACACATAAATGGAATGAAAGACAAAAACCACACCATCATCTCAATAGATGCTGAAAAAGCCTTTGACAATATCCAGCATCCCTTCATGCTTAAAGTCCTAGAGGGAATTGGATTGGAGGGATCATTCCTCAATGTAATCAAAGCCATATACAGGAAACCCACAGCCAGTATCATCCTAAATGGGGAAATGACGGAAACATTCCCTTTAAAGGTAGGAACCCGGCAAGGCTGCCCCCTATCACCACTCCTCTTCAACATAGTGCCTGAAACACTTGCTAGGGCAATAAGGCAAGAAAAGGAAATTAAAGGAGTACTAATTGGAAAAGAGGAAGTCAAACTATCCCTTTTTGCTGATGATGATTGTTTACTTAAGG
>VZQC01003245.1:138861-179504 GCA_009823505.1 Rhizomys pruinosus | reverse complement strand
GCCTGCCTCTGCCTCCCAAGTGCTAGGATCAAAGGCATGAGCCACCATTTAAGGTGATCTTGTAGTATGCACTCTTTTTTTTTTGTTTTGTTTTGGTTTTTTTTTGTCTTTTTGAGACAGTGTCTCCCTGTAGCCCCAGCTGTCCTGGAACTCACTCTGTAGACCAGGCTGGCCTTGAACTCACAAAGATCTGCCTGCCTCTGCCTCCCAAGTGCTAGGATCAAAGGCATGAGCCACCATTTAAGGTGATCTTGTAGTATGCACTCTTTTTTTTTTGTTTTGTTTTGGTTTTTTTTGGTCTTTTTGAGACAGGGTCTCCCTGTAGCCCCAGCTGTCCTGGAACTCACTCTGTAGACCAGGCTGGCCTTGAACTCACAAAGATCTGCCTGCCTCTGCCTCCCAAGTGCTAGGATTAAAGGCGTGCGCCACCACGCCCGGCTTATAGTATTCACTCTTACAGTCTGATGTAACTCTCTTCTGCTGGAAAGGGGGGTTTGCCACCTGCAGCTAACCTGTGGGAACTGGCACCTCAGAGCAGGTGCCAGATGGGTACTTTCATAGCCCAATCTGAGTGGCTACTGCCTTTCTCATGTACTTAGCCTAGGATGGCAGAATGCCACTCTATCTGGATGTGCTAATTTTCACCAATCCAGGAGCCGGTGGCTCTCAGGACTGGATTTTCAGCCTAGTACCTGATTGGCTCTCCCTAGGCTACACTACCAGCAAACAACGCTCCACAGCAGGTGACCTAATTGGTCTCCATCCAGCCCCATGCTAACACACCAGGCTAGTGGTCTGATGGACCCCCATTTAGTCCAGTAGCACGCAACACTCAAAACTCAGGCTTGCTCCAGCCTGTAAAGTTGCAAAGTAACAGATCCAGGAACTCTGTCTGATGGTAATGGAGAATCCACTTTATTGTATGCTGCAGGTCAGTTTTATAGGCAGAATGATGTCATCTTTCAGGGACAATCCCAGACCCCTGCATCATGCCCCTTGTATACATCACCTCCTACCATTCTGCTCAGCATCATGGGGTCACAAGCTGTTGTCTCACGGAGTGGGGTCTGGGGAGTCACATGACCCCCACATGGGGTGCTGGGGGATGCCCGCTGAAAAGCTAGCCTACTCATACCTAACTCAAACTGGATTTCTATACACTATCTCACAATGCGCCCCCCCTTCAGCCCTCACAATCTGGCATGCTACCTCTTCCACGAGTGTTTCCTGGGCCTTGGAAGGGGGTAAGAGAGGATGAGAATTAAAATGATATATTTTTCTTTGAAGTGACTCATTGGACCCTCAGGTGTGTCAAAGCTTTGTTTCTATCGTGCTTCAAATCAGGTGTCTTTTATTGTTTTTGTTTTGTCTGGAGGGTGTAGGGGATTTTTTTTTTTTATGTGTATGAATGTACTGTTTGCATGTAGGTTGCACCCATGTCATGAAATGGTGCTGAGGTCAGAAGAGGGTGTCAGATTCCCCTGGAACTGGAGTTAAAGACAGTTCTTAGCCGCCATGTGGGTTCTGGGAATCAAACCCAGGTCCTCTGCAAGAGCAGTCAGTGCTCTTCATCGCTGAGCCATCTGTCTAGCACCCGGGATTTATTTTATATAAAATATTTTTATATGGGATGGGTGTGGTTCTGCACGCCTTTAATCCCAGCACTTGGGAGGCAGAGGCAGGTGGATCTCTGTGAGTTCAAGGCCAGCCTGGTCTACAGAGTGAGCCCCAGGACAGCTGGGGCTACATGGAAACCCTGTCTTGAAAAGAAAAAAAAAATTTCTTTTTATTGATGTTTTTACTTCATACATAATTTCTCAGTCCAATTTAGATACATTCCCCTTCCCATGCCCCCAAGGGGTCTTTTTTTTTGTCTATTTGAGATAGGGTCTTCCTGTAGTCCCAGATGTCCTGGAACTCACTCTGCAGACAAGGCTGGCCTTGAACTCACAGAGATCTGCCTGCCTCTGCCTCCCAAGTGCTAGCCGAGACCCTCTTCTGACCTCCGCGGCATTGCACGACACGGGTGCACAGACTTGCATGCAGACAGTACAATCATACACATACAAAAATAAATTAAAAAAAAAAAAAAGGCGTGCGCCACCACGCCCGGCCCCCTTACTGTATGTTTTTTTTTTGCTTGTACCCTCAATAGCCTTTGTTTCATGGGGGCTTTTGAAGCCTCCCTGGCCAACAGCTCCTTAGTAGAGCAGTCCATAGTTGGCATTAAAAGTTTTTATGGGGCTGGAGAGATGGCCTGGTGGTTAAGAGCACTGACTGCTCTTTCAGAGGACCCAGGTTTGATTCCCAGTACCCACATGTTGGCTAAGAACCATCTTTAACTCCAGTTCCAGAGGAATCCAACACCCTCTTCTGACCTCCGAGGCATTGCATGACACAGGTACACAGACCTACATGCGGACAGTACATTCATACACATAAAAATAAATAGCCGGGCATGGTGGCACATGCCTTTAATCCTAGCACCTGGGAGGCAAAGGCAGGCAGATCTCTGTGAGTTCGAGGCCAGCCTGGTCTACAGAGTGAGTTCCAGGACAGGTGGGGCTACAAGGAGACCCTGTCTCAAAAAGACCAAAAAATAAATAAAATTTTTACTTATTTTTTATGTGTATGAATGTACTGTCTGCATGTAGGTTGGTGCACCCGTATCATGCAATGCCTTGGAGGTCAGAAGAGGGTGTCAGATTCCCCTGGAACTAGAGTTAAAGATGGTTCTCAGCCTCCATGTGGGTCCTCTGCAAGAGCAGTCAGCATTCTTAACTGCTAGGCCATCTCTCCATCCCATATATAAATTTTTTTATTAATTTTATTTATTTATGTATGTGTATGAATGTACTGTCTGCATGCAGGTCTGTGCACCCATGTCGTGCAGTGCCGTGGTCAGAAGAGGGTGTTGGATTCCCCTGGAACTGGATTTCTCCTGGAATTGGAGTTTCAGACGGTTCTCGGCCGCCATGTGGGTGCTGCGGATTGAACCCGGGTCCTCTGTAAGAGCAATTGGTGCTCTTAACCACTAGACCATCTCTCCAGCCCATACATAAATATTTTAAAAAGTTTTTATTTACCCATATGTCTCACCTGACCACAAAGCAAAACTTAGAGGTAGTGCATTAATCCAAAGGGACAAGCACAAATGTCCATGTTACCACATTTACTGGATGTTGAGAAACAACCAGATCTCTATTTCACCTTAATTCTATCTCTGGGGATTAGTTGAGGCTGTGCCAAGCCCTTCTCTATATTTCTTTTTAATTTTTTCTTAATTAATTAATTTTATTTATTTCTGTATGTGTATGAATGTACTGTCTGTATGCAAGCGTGTGCACCCGTGTCGTGCAATGCCGTGGAGGTCAGAAGAGGGTATCGAATTCCCCTGGAACTGGAGTTCTCCTGGAATTGGAGTTTCAGACAGTTCTCGGCCGCCATGTGGGTGCTGGGGATCGAACCCGGGTCCTCTGCAAGAGCAGTCGGCACTCTTAACCGCTAGGCCATCTCTCCAGGCCCCCTTCTCTATATTTTGTGATGGTTCAGGGAAGGATCACTCTGTCTAGGAGAACCAGGCCAGGTCACATACCCTGATTCATATCTTGAATGTTTCTTGCTGAAATCCAGATGGGGGATCCATCTGTGGGAAGATGTAAACAAAACCTTTTCCCATAGTAATGGATTTGTGTTTTTTCATTGTCCCAACATTGCACCCTGTCATAGCACCAATGGTGTCTATCATGATCTGTCAGAGGGCTCCAATGTTTATGGATTGGAGTTGTCATTTCTGATTTCAAAATTGAAAAATTGACAAAAAGTTCAGAGTGTTCTGCAAACTGCATCCCAGAAGGAGGCATATTCCCTCCCCCCCTTTTTTGTACCATGAACAGAAGAGTCTCTCTTGCTTTTCAGATCCTATATCTTAATCTATAATTTTTTATAATTTTTTTGTCTTTTTGAGACAGGGTCTCCCCTTAGTCCCAGCTGGCCTGGTGCTCTCTATGTAGACCAGGCTAGCCTTGAACTCACAGAGATCCACCTCCCTCTGCTTCCCAAGTGCTAGGATTAAAGGCATGTGCCACTAAGCCTAGCTTAATCTATAATTTTTTAAAAGGCAGGAGTTGCATTACATACACATAGACAGGAACCAAGTTGTAAAGATCTGCTAAACCCATCCAACTGTCTCCTATTGGACTGTATACTGTTGGTTTAATGAGGTAAAACCCAGACTTTCTTGAGCCAATTTATCTTTTTTTTTAAATTTTTATTTATTTCTGTATGTGTATGAATGTACTGTCTGTATGCAAGTGTGTGCACCCGTGTCATGCAATGCCGAGGAGGTCAGAAGAGGGTGTCGGATTCCTCTGGAACTGGAGTTCTCCTGGAATTGGAGTTTCAGACAGTTCTTAGCCGCCATGTGGGTGCTGGGGATCGAACCCGGGTCCTCTGTAAGAGCAGTCGGCACTCTTAACTGCTAGGCCATCTCTCCAGCCCCGAGCCAATTTATCTTTATGGGCAAAGGAAATGCCACAGGTAATATCTGTATAATACAGAAAAACATGAAGAATATTTATGTATATTTAATCACAAAGATGTCATTGAAGCTGGGAGTGGTGGTGCACGCCTTTAATCCTAGCACTTGGGAGCGAGAGGCAGGCAGATCTTTGTGAGTTCAAGGCCAGCCTGGTCTACAGAGTGAGTTCCAGGACAGCTGGAGTTACAGGGAGACCCTGTCTCGAAAAGATAAAAAAAAAAAAGAAAGAAAAACCATGTTTGTTCATTTAATGGATTTATTTTGCATAAATCATGGGTAGGACTCATGAGTTTGTTCAATTTATGCTACTACTTTTCATTTCTGACAACTACAGATATTTATTTATTTATTTATTTACTCATATTTCCTTATGGTAGGGATTGAACCAGGGCCTCCATCCAGAGAGTGCTGTACCACTGAGCTACATGACCAGCCTGCTTTTCCACCCTGAAAGGGGTCTTCTCAAGAAGGGTCTCTCTGTAGCCCCAAGCTTCCATGGAATTGCTCGTTAGACCAGGCTGGCCTTGACTCAATAAGATCCACCTGCCTTGCACTCCCAAGAGTGCTAGGATTAAAGGCATGTGCCACCACCCCTCGGCTGGCAATATTTTCAAAAGAGGGAAAAGGTAACATGCTCAAGCTACTTGGGGATACAAAAATTGTTATAATATTTGATTATACTCCTACCTTTACTAGTCTTCTCAATGACCATCTTTTTTTTGTTTTTTTTTTTTTTTTTATCTTTTCGAGACAGGGTCTCCCTGTAACTCCAGCTGTCCTGGCTCACTCTGTAGACCAGGCTGGCTTGAACTCACAAGAGATCTGCCTGCCTCTCTCTCATCCAAGTGCTAGGATTAAAGGCGTGCACCACCACACTCCCAGCTTCAATGACATCTTTGTGATTAAATATACATAATATTCTTAATGTTTTCGTCTTATACAGATATTACTGTGGCATTTTCTTTGCCCATAAAGATAAAATGGCTCGGGGCTTGGAGATGGCCTAGCAGTTGAGTGCCGACTGCTCTTACAGAGGACCCGGGTTCGATCCCCAGCACACATGGCGGTAAGAACTGTCCTGAAACTCCAATTCCAGAGAACTCCAGTTCCAGAGGAATCCGACCCCCTTTCTGACCTCTCGGATGTGCATGACAACGGGTGCACACTTGCATACAGACAGTACATTCTACACATACGAAAAAAATAAAATTTAAACAAAAAAAAAAATAACTATTGGCTCAAAGAAAGTCTTGGGTTTTACCTCATTACAACCCAACATATACAGTCCCAATAGGAGACAGTTGCATGGGTCTTAGCAATCTTTACAACTTGGTTCCTAATATGGTATGTATACAACTTGCCTTCTTTAAAAACATTATAGATTAAGCGATAGGCTTAGTGGCACATGCTTTAATTAGCACTCTGGGACAGCGAGGGTAGGTGTGGATCATCGTGTAGTTCAAGGCTAGCCTGATTCTACTAGAGAGCACGCAGTGGACTACAGGAGTTGAGTACCCTTGTCTCAAAAAGGACAAAAATATAAAAAAAACATTATACGATTAAAGAATAGGACTCTGAAAGCAAGAGAGACTTCTGTTCCTGTTCATGGTACAAAAAAGGGGGGAGGAGGGGGATGAATATGACTCACTTCTGGGCATGCAGTTTGCAGAACACTCTGAAACTTCTTTGTCAATATTTTTCAATTTTAAATCAAAATATGACAACTCCAATCCATAAACATTGGAGCCTCTGACAGATCACTGATAGGACACATTGGCTCTGCTATGAAATGGGTCAATTGATTTGGACAATGCTTGGGAAAATGAAAAAAACAACAAAATGCATTACCTGGGAAAAGGTTTTGTTTACATCTTCCCACAGATGGATCCCCCATCTGGATTTCAGACAGAAAACATTCAAGATATGAATCAGGGTATGTGACCTGGCCTGGTTCTCCTAGACAGAGTGATCCTTCCCTGAACCATCACAAAATATAGAGATAGGGGGCCTGGAGAGATGGCTCCCCTACGGTTAAGAGTGCCGACCCTGCCTTGCAGAGGACCCGGGTCGATCTCCACGCACCCACATCGGGGCGGCCGCCGAGACGAACTGCTCTGAAACTCCAATTCCCAGGAGAACTCCAGTTCCAGGGGAATGCCTACCCCTCTTTGCACCTCACCGCATTCGCACGACACGGCGTGCACACGCTTGCATAAAGGACAGTACATTCCATCTACACATACAGAAATAAATAATTAATTAATTAAGAAAAAATTAAGAAACTATATCGAGAAAGGGCTTGCACATGGCCTCAATAATCCCAGAGATAGAATTAAGGATGAAATGAGATCTGGTTGTTTCTTCAAACATCCAGTAAATGTCTCGCGTAACATGGATACTTTGTGCTTGTCCCTTTGGATTAATGCCACTACCTCTAAGTTTGCTTTGTGGTCAGGTGTATGGAATATGGGTAATATAAAAACTTTTTAAAATATTTATGTATGGCTGGCGAGATGGTCTATGGTGTTAGTTAAGAGCACCAATTCGCTCTACAGCGGCCCATGCGGCGTTGTCAATCGCCAGCATCCACTCTGCGGCCACCCGGCCGAGAACTTCTGAAAACTCCAATTCCAGGAGAAATCCAGTTCCAGGGGGAATCCCAACACCCTCTTCTTGACCACGGCCACTGCACGACTGGGTGCACAGACCTGCATGTAGCCCAGCTACATTCATACCATACATAATATAAATACAATTAAAAAAAAATTTTATCATGGAGTTGGGACGTGGCCCCCCTAGCAGCAAGAATGCTGATGCTCTTGCGAGAGGACCCCACCATGGAGGTGAGAACCATCTTTAACTCTAGTCCAGGGGATCTGACACCCTCTTTGCACCTCCAAGGCGGCATTGCATGACTAGGTGCCACCAACCTACATCGCAGCCGTACATTCATACACATAAAAAATAAGTAAACATTTTATTTATTTTTTGGTCTTTTTTGAGGAACAGGGTCTCCTTGTAGCCCCCACCTGTCCTGGAACTCACTTGCTAGACCAGGCTGGCCTCGACTCACAGGAGAGCATCTGCCTGGCCTTTGCCTCCCAGGTGCTAGGATTTAGATCAGGCATGTTGCCACCATGCCCGGCGTATTTATTTTTATTGTGTATGAATGTCTGTCCGCCTGTAGGTCTGTGTACCTGTTTTCACGCAATGCCACTCCGGGTTCTGAAGTGGGTGTTGGATTCCTCTGGAAACTGGAGTGGGTTTAAAGATGGTTCTAGCCTCAACCAGTGTGGGTAACTGGGAATCAAACCTGGGTCCTCTGACCAGAGCAGTCAGTGACTCTTAACCACCAGGCCACTCTCCAGCACCATAAAAACTTTTAATGCAACCTGGACTCGCTCTACTAAGGAGCTGTTGGCCATGGGAGGCTTCAAAAGCCCCCTGAAACAAGGCTATTGAGGGTTACAGCAAAAAAAAAACATTACAGTAGGGGGTCCGGGCGTGGTGTGGTGGCGCACGCCTTTTTTTTTTTTAATTTATTTTTGTATGTGTATGATTGTTACCGTCCGCATGCAAGTCTGTGCACCCGTTTGGGGGGTCGTGCAATGCCGCGGAGGTCAGAAGAGGTTCGGCTAGGCACTTGGGAGGCGAGTCAGCCCGATCTCTGTGCGTTAAAGGCCAGCCTTGTCTCAGAGTGAGTTCCAGNCAAAAAAAAAAAAAAAATTAGCCAATTTTGTTGGGCATGGTGGCACACGCCTTTAATCCTAGCACTGGGGAGAAAAGACAAAAAAACAAAAACAAAAACAAGAAAATATTTAGCCAATTACTAAACTTTTTTTTTTTTTTTGAGACAAGGTTTCCCTATAGCCCCAGCTAGTCTGGAACTCTCTTTGTAGACCAGGCTGGCCTTGAACTCACAGAGATCCATTTGCCTCTGCCTCCCATGTGCTAGGATTAAAGGCATGAGCCACCATGCTGGCTTAAAGATAGCTCTTAGCCGCGATGTGGGTGCTGGGAATTGAACCCGGGTCCTCTGTAAGAACAGTCCGTGCTCTTAACCACTGAACCATCTCTCCAGCCCCTTAACTTTTTATTTTATTTTATTTATTTTATTTATTATTTTTTGTGTGTATGAGTGTACTGTCAGCATGTAAGTTGGTGCACCCGTGTGTTGCAATGCCACGGAGTTCAGAAGAGGGTGTGAGATTCCCCTGGAACTGGAGTTAAAGACAGTTCTTAGCCACTATGTGGGTACTGGGAACAGGCACTCTTAGCCACTGAGCCATCTCTCCAGCCTCATTTATTTATTTATTTTATGTGTATGAATGTACTGTCTGCATGTAGGTTTGTGCACTCGTGTTGTGCAATGCTGCGGAAGTCAGAGAAGAACTGTCTGTAACTCTAGTTCCAGGAGAACTCCAGTTCCAGGGGAATCTGAGACCCTCTTCTGACCTCCGCGGCATTGCACGACACGGGTGCACAAACCTACATTCAGACAGTACATTCATACACATACAAAAATAAATAAAATTAAAAAAAAGAAAATGAATGAATGAATGAATGTGTTTATGTTGTGTATGTTTTGGGGACAGGCCCTTGCTATGTATCTGAGAGGCTGGATTGGGATCTTCCAGCCTCAGTTTCCCAAGTCCTGAAATTACAGGATTGTGCCGCTACACTCAGATGTAGCCCAGGCTGGCCTCAAACTCTCTCTATAACAAGGATGACCCTGAATATCTGATCTTTTTTTCTTCCTTATCCTTTTCATTAATTTGAAGTTTTGTTCAAATACTCATATTAGTTATTTAATTAAAGTTGTAATCAGAACAGAATTTGACCTAAATATGGGAGGAGAATCGTAGAAGTTCCTTTGGAGAAACAGGTGTGGAGAAAAGCAGAGAAGGAGAAAAGAAAGATGGGAGCCAGGGATGCTGGAAAGTCCATCAGGGGCTAGGCACTGGCCTTATGAGGTCCCAAGAAAGGGAGCCAAGCATGGGATACAAAGTGAAAATGTGTCAGATGAGGGGGCTGGAGAGATGGCCTAGTAGTTAAGAACGCCGACTGCTGCTGCAGAGGACCCGGGATTGATCCCTAGCACTGACATGGCGGCTGAAAACCATCTGTAACTCCAATTCCAGGAGAACTCCAGTTCCAGGGGAATCCGACACCCTCTTCTGACCTCAGTGGCATTGCACGACACAGGTGCACAAACCTACATGCAGATAGTACATTCATATACATAAATAAATAAATAAAAACAAAAAACCCAAAAACAAAGTGAAACTGTGTCAGATGAAAGAAAGAAGAAAGCAAGAAAGAAAGAAAAGAAAAGAGGGAAGGATGGAAAGAAGGAAAGGAGAAAGAAGACAGAAAAGCAAAGAAGGAATGTGAAGTACTTAATAAACAAGTAAGGCAAAGAACAAATTAGAAAGCAGCATTAGGGGCTGGAGAGATGGCCTAGCGGTTAAGAGCGCCGACCGCTCTTGCAGAGGACCCGGGTTCGATCCCCAGCACCCACATGGTGGCCTAGAACTGTCTGAAACTCCAATTCCAGGAGAACTCCAGTTCCAGGGGAATCCGACACACTCTTCTGACCTCCGCGGCATTGCACGTCACGGGTGCACAAACTTGCATGCATACAGTACATTCATACACATACAGAAATAAATAAAATTAATAAAAAAAATTAAAAAAAAAAGAAAGCAGCATTAGGTGAAGACAAAGGGAAGCTTTTGGGACCCTACAGGCCAGGGATTGGGTTATAAATTCATCCTAAGGAGGAAGCTAGACAGAATGCACTCTGTAATAATATATGAAATTGCCAAAGAACAAATTCAATAAAAGTTGTGGGTTTTAGACAAAAAAAAAAAGTTGTGGGGTTTTTTTTTTTTTTTTGGTCTTTTTGAGACAGGGTCTCCCTGTAGCCCCAGCTGTCCTGGAACTCACTCTGTAGACCAGGCTGGCCTTGAACTCACAGAGATCCGCCTGCCTCTGCCTCCCAAGTGCTAGGATTAAAAGCATGCACCACCATGCTTGGCAAAAGTTGTGTTTTAAAGAAAGAAGATAGGGATACTGCTCCATGGTAGAACACATATTGTAAGACACCCCCCCCCCCACTGGATAGTCTCTAAAAGGGAAACTAGATGATAGATTGATTTTTTAGCAATCACACACTGGCTACTGTGTGGCTAATATCTATAAAGCCATCTCTATCACCTAGCCTAAAGCTGATGGTTATTCAGAGAAAGATGGGACAGCAGAGATGGTAAAGGAAGGGAGGTGAGAGACATTTGGAACTTGGTTAATTACACATATGTGTATAGGATTGAGGGTGATGGGACCGTTAGAGAATGAGTCCTTTGTTCCTAACTGAGCTGATGATGGTAGTTGCTATGTATAGGCTGGAAGATACTGGGAAAGGCATAGGCTTTGGAGGAAATGTATTGAGTCAGGTTCTGGTCAGACCTCTAGATGACAGGAGGCAGCCGGCCAGCTCTCTAGGTGTCCTCTATTCATTCTATGTCCATCTCACTCCTGCCATCCTCTGATGACTCCTGCTTTCCTAATTTAACTAAATGCTAAGTGTAGTCTCCATGAGGCCAGGGCTCTGGCTAATTTACTCATAATTATACATCATCCTATGTGCTCAGAACATGGTAGATCCTTCATAAATATTTGTTGAGGGGATATGGAAATGGCTCAGAAGTTCAGAGCACTGGGTGCTCTTGCAGAGGACCCAGGTTTGATTCCTAGCACCCACATGGCAGCTAAAAACCATCTGTAACTCTAGTTCCAGGGGATCCAATGCCCTCTTCTGACCTCCACAGGCATTGCACACAAGGGTGCACCTACCCACACGCAGGCAAGATAGTCATACACATAAAATAAAAATAATAAAATATTGGGCTGGAGAGATGGCCTAGCGGTTAAGAGCGCTGACCGCTCTTACAGAGGACCCGGGTTCGATCCCCATCCACATGGCGGCCGAGAACCGTCTGAAACTCCAATTCCAGGAGAACTCCAGTTCCAGGGGAATCCGACACCATCTTCTGACCTCCGCGGCATTGCACAACACGGGTGCACACACTTGCATGCAGACAGTACATTCATACACGTACAGAAATAAGTAAAATTAAAAAAATTAAAAAAAATAATAAAATATTTTTAAAACACATCAAATATTAAAAAAAATAACTATATTTAAAGGAGGAAAAAAAACTGAGGTATGCCAGTGATACTCAGACCAACAAAATAAAATAGCACATCTTCTTTATACAATGCTGACAGTTGCACTAGACATTTTGTAAACATTTGAAAATTTAAAGTATTGGTATGTACACAGGCTCTGCTTCTGCCTCCCAAGTGCTGGAATTAAAAGCGTATGCCTGGGCTGGAGAGATGGCCTAGCGGTTAAGAGTGCTGACTGCTCTTGCAGAGGACCAGGGTTCGATTCCCAGCACCCACATGGCAGCTGAGAACCGTCTGTAACTCCAGTTCCAGGGGAATCCGGCACCCTCTTCTGACCTCCACGGCATTGCACGGACATGGGTGCAAAAACCTGCATGCAGACAGTACATTCATACACATAGAAAATAAATAAATAAAAAAAATGAAAGTCCTTAAAAATAATAATAAAAGCGTCTGCCAGCCAGACGTGGTGGCACATGCCTTTAACCCTAGAACTCGGGAGGCAGAGGCAGGTGGATCTTTGTGAGTTCAAGGCCAGCCTGGTCTACAGAGCGAGTTCCACGACAGCTGGGATTACAGGGAGACTCTGTCTTGAAAAGATCAAAAGAAAAAGATTTAATAGATGTCAGAGACATGCTGTTACATCAGTCTTAAACTTTGCCCATCTCCCTCCTCCTCTCCTCAGAGCCCCAGACTCCTGAGTGCTATGGAGGGTGGGGTACTTGGATTCAGCAGAGTTGTGATTGGGGAAAGAAGGGCAGGAACTTGGAGAAAGGATGCTTGGACAAGTGGCTAAAGGGAGCAAGTAAGGGGCCAGGTGGCAGTGCATTTGTAACACCAGCTCGGCAGGCTTCTCTGTTCTCCCCTTACAATGCCTTAACTTGGTGTCTGCAAGTCTTCAGCCACCAGGATTAGCACAATTTACCAGTGAAGGTCAAGGAGATAAAGGAGTTCTTTCAAGGGCATGAGCAAGCATGTCTGAGTGAGAGAGCAAAACCCAACTTAAAAAAACAAAAAAACTAGAGTTGGAGAGATGGCTCAGCAGTTAAGAGGATACGCGGCTCTTGCAGAGGACCTAAATCCAGTTTCCAGCACCCACACTGGGCAGCTCACAACTGTCTATAACTATAACACCAGGGAATCTAAAGCCCTCTTCTGGCCTCTTTGGGCACTTGTACTCACATACACATAACCCCTATACAAACATAAGGAGATACAATTGAAAATTAAATCTTTAGCCGGGTGTGGTGGCACACACCTTTGATCCTAGCACTTGGGAGGCAGAAGTAGGTGGATCTTTGTGAGTTCAAGGCCAGCCTGGTCTACAGAGTGCGTTCCAGGCCAGCTGGGGCTACATGGAGACCCTGTCTTGAAAGAAAAAGAAAATTAAATCTTTAGAGCAATCATTTACTATCATTGGAATGTCAGATACTATCCTAAGGTTTATGCTTTTGGTGGGGTAGGCAGGGAGCCTGGGTATCCTCACTTGGTAAATGTAAGAGACTTGTATCCTTATCTCTGCAGAAAGAGCTCCTTCTTGTCTCAGAATTGTTTCTGTGCCCAGGTCCTGCAGTAGGTGTGGCTGGTAAAGACTCACCTTCTACCAGATCAGAGGCAGGTACTACTCAGTAATGCCAGTTTAGGCAGTGCTCATGTCTACAGAGGAAAGCTGAAATGAAGTGATGCCCTGCTCAGGAGTGCATTCTTGAAAAGTGCAGAAATCAGGGCTGGAGAGATGGCCTAGCAGTTAAGAGTGCCCATGGCGGCTGAGAACCATCTGTAACTCCAATTCCAGGAGAGCTCCAGTTCCAGGGGAATCTGACACCCTCTTCTGACCTCCGAGGCAATGCACGACAGGGGTGCACAAACCTACATGCAGACAGTACATTCATACACATAAAATAAATAAATAAAAATTAAAAAAAAGAAAAGTGCAGAAATCAATACTTCGTGAATAGAAGTCTGGGTGGCTTCCAGATTGAAACATCCTGACACATAAATACCACTTCAGAGATAATTTATCTGACTTGATTGATCTTTACTTGTCATCAGTCTCCTACCTTTCTTCCTTGAAGTTTTTCCACTCTAACTGTACTCATATCCACTTAAGTAAATCTGAGGGCTTTTTATTGAGTTTCCTTCTTATAGACTCTTGACATCTTATGTGGTCCAGGCTGGTCCTGAACTCACTATAAATCTGAAGTTTTCTTTGAACTCCCGATCCTCCTGTCTCAGCCTCCCAAGTACTACGATTACAGGTGTGCGCTGCCATGGCTGGTTGGGTTTGCGCTTTAAAAAAAAAAGCAAGCCAGGCGTGGTGGCACTGCCTTTAATCCCAGGGCCTGGGAGGCAGAAGCAGGCGGATCTTTGTGAGTTCAAAGCCAGCCTGGTCTACAGAGTGAGTTCCAGGACAGCTGGGGTTACAGGGAGACCCTGTCTCAAAAAAGACAAAAAAAAAAAAAAAAATACTATATATATATATACACATACATATGTGTGTGTGTGTGTATGTGAGACATGGTGGCACAGCCTTTAATCCCAGTACTTGGGAGGTAGAGGCAGATGGATCTCTGTAAGTTCAAGCCTAGTCTCATCTCCAAAAAGAAAAAGTCCATTCTCACCCTCCACCATGTGGGTCGTGAGACTCCAATGCAGGTTCTCGGACTTGATAGTAAGCACATTTCTCTGCTGACCCATCTCTCTAGCCCCTGGATTTTTGATGGTAGTGTTTGTTTTCTGAGACAGAGTCTCACTATGTAGCCCTGACTAGCCTAGCACTCACTATGTAGACCAGACTAGGCTCAAACATACAAATATCTGCCTGCTTTTGCCTCTTGAGTGCTGGGATTAAAGGTGTGCACCACCGGGGGCTGGAGAGATAGCCTAGCGGTTAAGAGAAGAGCACCGACTGCTCTTAACTGGGTTCAATCCCCAGCACCCACATGGTGGCTAAGAACCATTTGTAACTCCAATTCCAGGAGAACTCCAGTTCCAGGGGAATCTGACACCCTCTTCTGACCTCTGCGGCATTGCATGACACAGGTGCACAAACCTACATGCAGACAGTACATTCATACACATACAAAAATAAATTTAAAAAAGTTTAAAAAAAGGTGTGCACCACCACCCAGTTTTGGATTTGTGGGGGTTTTTATTTGTTTGTTTTGTTTTTGTCTTTTTGAGACAGGGTCTCCCTTTAGTCCCAGCTGTTCTGGAGCTCTCTACGTACATAGACCAGGCTGGTTTTGAACTCACAGAGATCTCCCTGCCTCTGCCTCCAGAGTGCTGGGATGAAAGGTGTGTACCACCACACCTGGCCTGGATTTGTGTTTTGATAGTAGAAGATCTTATAACACTTGAGGAGTTTGTAAACCAAAAAAAGAATCTGCTAGCTTAGCCCTCTGATCACATACTATCATCCATAATCATAGTGCTTAGGAGATTGAGGCAGGAGATCAAGAATCCAGCATCCACTCCATCAAAGCCAGCCTCCAAGTCTCTAAACAAATAACAAAATCATAAATACAAAACTAAAATGAGAGAGAGAGAGAGAGAGAGAGAGAGAGAGAGAGAGAAGAAAACTTCCTAAGGCAAAGTGTCCACAATCCCACATCACACTGCAAGTCAGGACACCATTGGAATACAGAAAAAGGATTCAGAGCAATCATATTCACAATAGGGTCATGAAATCATTTGCATAGTAATTTATTCATTTCTAATGGGGAAAGTGTTCTGAGACCTAAAAATCTCAGTGTTCTCTACCCACTGAAGTGCCTCCCTTCTGCTGGAAGACAAAGAACATATCAGCAAGTTACTTGGCAAGCATGGAGCTAGTTTTGGGGACCACTTCATCCAGCCCTGGTAACATCGGACAAGTATCAGTCTGGTGATCCAGAATCCTATCAAAGCACCTGCCATCCCCACATTAAAAATGTATTGGGCCGGGCGTAGTGGCTCATGCCTTAATCCTAGCACTCAGGAGGCAGAGGCAGGCAAATCTTTGTGAGTTCAAGGCCAGCCTGGTCTACAGAGTGAGTTCCAGGACAGCTGGGGCTACAGGGAGACCCTGTCTCAAAAAGACCAAAAAAAAAAAAATGTGTTGGTGCTGAGCATAAATCTCAGGACCTCACGAATACTAAACACATGCTCCAGTTACCACACAGTTTTTTTTTTCTGTTTTATTTTTTGGTTTGCTTGTTTAAGGCAGGGTCTCCTGTAGCCCAGGGTGGCCTTGGGCTGTTCTTCCTCTGCCTGTATTTCTCAAGTGCTGGTGCTTTAGGCATCTTGTCAGGCTCCAGGCTTGTTATTTTACCCTCTGTTCCTGTTGTTCTGAATCTGTGATGGAGATCACACCTAATCTCTCTCTCTCTCTCATTTTCATGTCTTTTTGTTTTTTTTCTTTCCTTTCTCTCCATCTCTGTGTTCCTCTTTTTGTTTCTTCTTTTGGATGTTTTATAATTGCTCTGCATGGACACACACACACACACACACACACACACACACACACACACACCCTGTGGTTGTCCCTGGCTTTTTCTTCTATCTCACTGGATGTCTCTGATTCGGACTTGACCTCATCTCACCACCACTCTCTGCTTCTCCGTTCCCATCAGCTGTCTTTGTGCCTTGTCTTGCAGCTCCTTATGCTTTGTCTTTCTGTCCATCTCCAACTCAGTGTATTTCCTGTTTTTCTGTCAGTGAATCTCCCTGTTGACCATCTCTGACCCTGCTTCTCTGTCTCCTCCCTAATCCCCCTCTTCTCCGCTTCCACCTCTCCTCATTCTGTTAATCTCTCCATCCTGTATCACCTCCATCTCTCCCACGTCTGCTCTCAGTATTTCACTGTCTAGATGAGCTGGGCCTTCCTCTCTTGGGGTCTCCTTCTGCTTTTCTTTATTCCCACTGTTCTTGTTTTCTTGGTTTGTGACCATTTTATCAATGCTATGATTTGGGTTCCTCTCAGCTTCTGTGATGGTCTCTCTTTAATCTTCCTGGCAAGGCTTCGTTCTCCCTTGCCTTCAGTCTCTACCTGTCTTCTCCATGCAGCTAACCCTTTTCTTTCTCCTCCTACCCAGCCCTCTATCTATGCATTTCCATCTTTCTCAGCCTCTTTTTCTCTCCCTTAGTTTCTTGGCAGTATTTTAAAAAGCATTTCCTGTCTGTTAGTTTCGCTCTGGAATATTTTCTGTAGATAATTAAGGGTTATCTCTTTCTGCCCACCGTTCAGTACGACAGTAATCTTAACCTGCTACACTTCCGGTAACCTGGATGTTCTGAGAGGGAAGGGAGGAGATGTTTGCAATAGGAGACATGTAATAGAAACAGGGAGGAAGGAGAGCTTTCAAAAGGGCTGCAGAAGGAGGTCAGTCCGCTAACCCTAAACCCTCTGTAGCCACAGGAGGCTCCCCTCCCCTGCTTGCCTCTGCCTTGTTCCTCAATGAAACTCCAAGCCTGGAAAGCTTTGCACCAGGTGTCCATGTTGAGTGCTTGAATCCTCTATGGCTCCTTTTTTTTAAAATTTTTTTATTTATTTCTGTATGTGTATGAATGTACTGCTTGCATGCAAGTCTGTGCACCCGTGTCGGGCAATGCCATGGAGGTCAGAAGCGGGCGTCGGATTCCCCTGGAACTGGAGTTCTCCTGGAATTGGAGTTTCAGACAGTTCTTGGCCGCCATGTGGGTACTGGGGATCGAACCCGGGTCCTCTGCAAGAGCAGTCGGTGCTCTTAACCACTAGGCCATCTCTCCAGCCCCCCTCTATGGCTCTTACAAGACATTCCTAGCCTCATGTTCATCCATCTGAGAATCTACATTTTCTTTGAAAAGGTCAGAAAATACACAAATGTTTAAAAATTTTATTTATTTTTGTATGTGTATGAATGTACTGTCCGCATGTAGGTCTGTGCACCTGTGTCGTGCAATGCCGCAGAGGTCAGAAGAGGGTCTCGGATTCCCCTGGAACTGGAGTTTGCCTGGAATTAATTGGAGTTACAGACGGTTCTTAGCCGCCATGTGGGTGCTGGGGATTGAACCTGGTCCTCTGCAAGAGCAGTCAGTGCTCTTAATCGCTAGGCTATCTCTCCAGCCAATACACAAAAATTTTTAAAAGCTGTGCACAGTAACCTAGGATTAAGCACACACTCCAAATTTGCAGTGTGACTTAAAGGACCAGAAATATCTGTACCAACTGCAGAGGCCTGCCTTTCTTCAGTCACTGGCAACTATTATGCTCAACCTTCCCAGCAACAGATAACATATCTTTGTTCTTGTTGTTTTTTTTTTTTTTTTGGTGTTTTCAAGGGTCTCCCGGTAGCCACAGCTGTCCTGGAACTAGCTCTGTAGATGAGGCTGGCCTTGAACTCACAAAGATCTGCCTGCCTCTGCCTCCTGAGTGCTAAGATTAAAGGCATGAGCTACCACGCCCGGCCAGATAACATTTTTTTGGTACTCTTGTCACACTGCATGAATTTGGTTCTAAGTGAAGTCCCTCTTCCTCTGCCCTGCCCTCCATGCCAGGTCTCTCTCATTCTGGTAGGACCTTCCCTCTTCTTCTCTGGCCCTATGCTGAAGCAGAGGAATTCAGTGAACAGAAACCTAGTTTCCTACAGTCACTAACATCAACATTTCCTCTTGGATTTGGAAAATGGGAGAGTGGTGACTTAGCTAGAAAGGGACCTGGGCTGCTAAGAATCCGGGTTAGCCCTTACTACATTGTAAACTATGCAGTGAAGGGCCACCATCTCCTTTTCCCAGTCCTTCCTCCCCCAGGGGCTACAGAAGAGGAAGTGACCACTTAGTATGGAGTGGAATTGCTGGTGACCGGCTCACCATTACAACATGTCCTGATCCCCTGAGTCTCCTTGTGCACAAGAATGGGGTGGTAGGGTCGAGACCACAGGACATCATTGACCAGAATGTAGACACCCTGTTTGATGCTCATGGTACCTATGGTGACAAGCCCAGTTCCACCAAGGATGACCAGAGCAAAGGGCACCTGGTGGTGGTGCTGGAACAACCACAGACTCATCCATCCCAGAGGTACTAGGCGGAAGAAAATAAGGGTGGTCAGAGTGGCCCAACTGGATGCTGTGAAGGCCAAGGATGGGGCCTGGTGAGAAAGCAGCAGCAGCTTCCTCAGGTGCAAGCAGGTAGAGTTCAGCTCCAGGAGCAGAGACACCGTGGAGAAGCCGACATAGTGGCCAGACAGAACAGCGGTGCTGAGACAGCTCACTACCTGGAAGCAGGGTTCCAGGTCAGAGAGCCTTGCATGCCACATGCCTGGACCCATCGTGTCCCAGCATCCCTGTTACTATTCAAGGGCTCTTAGCATTTTGTAGGATTCCTCCCAAACCTGACCTTTCTGCTTACACTTATCTTTGAGGGCCTGAGCAGCCTTGGCCCAGAGAGTGTCTCACACCAAGGCTGCAATATTTGGACAGCCCTAACTTCCATGCCTGGGATTTTGTGCCTCATCCCCACATCCCATATCAGGGCTTTCTTCTCTCAGAAAGACTCCATAATCAATGTTTTGGGGGATCAGCTGGACATTTGTGGAGGATCTGAAACCTTGGACAGTGCCCAGACTCCCTGCTGTGTCTAGTTGTTAAAATCTCCCTCCAATTCAGTCCAGGTCTGGGAAGATAAGGTCCCAGTTGAGCTTCGTAGGAAGACAGAGGACATAAGGCTGGAGAGCTGGGCCCCCAGGTTAGACATTCCTCCCTTTCTATATGGCTTCTCCCTTCAGAATCTCACCACCAAATGGTGACAGTGAAGATCCCAGGCCTGGGCCAAGGTCTGATTCCACAGCAAGTCAACTTCATCTGCCAGGAAATAGCCTATGGGCATAGGGGAAGAATGGCAGATTTTCTCAGAGCTGATTCACAGTCTAGGCAGGGATCTCAAGGCCCATTTTCCCCAGGTCCTTAATTTCTCACAGTAAACCTCCAGTGACATCTGCTCAGTAGTAACCAAGCCAGGGAAGGAGCCCTGACGTTCCCACTCCACGACTGCCCTCCCAGGTCCAAGCCTTTTCTATAGACTCACCCACTGACGTCGATACTAGGACCAGTGCCCAAGGTGGGTGGCCATGAATAGGATCGGAGGCCATCTGAGGGGACAGCAACAGCCTGGAGGAGAAGGGGGAGCTAAGGTCAATCTCTGCAAGACCTAGTCCCATTCTCTCCCTGGGGACGCCCTCCCACCCATCAACCCACTTTGAAGGCTTTGAAGATCTCAAATCTCCAAAAGACACCCATGGGGTTTTCCAAGCCCAGCATTTGTAACATCATCCCCACCTCCCAGGTCTCACCAGCCCCCTTAGCTCCGCACCCAAGCAGCGCCCCTGTTCCTGAAAGCAAGCTGTGCACGAGTGAGACACAGATGTTCCTCCACTTCCAGCCATTCTGAGCAGCAGATTCTGGTGTGGGCAGCAGCTGCAGCCCCCAATGGAACCCCCGAAATGTCGCGAAGGAAGCCCCAGTCAGGAGGAGCCCCCAGGGTGCCATGGCCTGGTGGGCCAGATAGGTGCCAGTCAGTATCTTTGGCCCCTTCGCCTTGGGCAGGGACCTCTAAGACACGCTTTTCCCCAGGGGTCTGAGATCTGGCTTTCAGCACGGTTGGATCCAGGAACTTCCTAGTCTGCCTGCCTGTCTTTCCAGTCTGTCATAACTTTCAGGGCTTGTCCACACCCCTATCCCTCTGCTGGGTGGCGATTGGAGCAGCCATGGGGCCACCCGCCCAGCCCATGGAGCCATGGCAATTGATGGCGTCCCGCCCCTGCATGGGAGGAGGGGGGGAAGGGAGGATAGTGGTTTGGGAGCTCAGGGCACCAAGTCTGGCAACCAAGCTCAAAGGGGTTTCCAGCAATGGCAGTAGAGGTCTTCAAACACACAGTAGAGGTCTTCTCCAACTCCACATGTCCTGATCCCCTCCAACTTCCAAAAATGGATCGCTAGTCTAATCTTAACTGACATGCTTGGCTCCACCCCACTAACTTTCACCTTCTATTCCCTGTTCCTTCACCTCTCACCTCCTGTTCATCCTTACACCCTGAACATAGGACAGCGTAGCCAACAACCCCCCACCCCAGGCCTAAATCTTGCCACCCATCACCCCACCTTTACCGGACAGCAGTGCCAGTTATGGTGGAACCGCCCTTCTGCCTACAAATGTTGCTAAGCCCTTGACACTTTCCCACAAATCTGTAATTCCAGCAGGTCTGCCCCTTATACAGAACCTCTCAAAAGGAACAGGAACCCCCATTTTGGGGCAGTCTACTGGGGGATTTCTTCCCCCTCCACCTTGGATTGTTTGGTTTTGCCCTACAGGAGATACTGATCGAGTAGCAGAGGCCAAAAGGGAGTCACTAGGAATATTGAACTGCATCCCTTTCCCCAGGGCTCGGTATCTATTGCTGAGTACCTTCAGACCATGTCATCTCAAGATGGAAAAATGGATTCAGAAGAGAAAAACGAACACCCATGTTTTAAGCAGTAGGTCATGAAGAGGGTCAGCCTCTCCACCTCAACCCCTGCAGTCTCAGGCTTTTACCATTTTCCTTTCTTACTCCACTCCACACCTCCTTCACTGGGTAACAGCCAGCTGGTCAGAGCTATGATTCCTATGGATTCCACTCAGGGCTCAAACTCCAGAGTGGCTATGGTACAGCACCCGCCTAGCTTGCACAAGGCTCTGGATTTCATTCCCAGCAATACCCCCCTCCACAGCTCATGAAGCAATAGGTGCCCCAGGCAAATGCTCCCACCAAAGGACTATTGCATCTCACGTAGACCTAGGTCTCCAAAGTTTAAAAAATTACATTGATTTTAAATTTTTATTTAGTATATGAAAGCAATATAGAATTAGAAAACTTAGAAACTACAGAAAAACCAAAGAGGAAATTCACAATTGCTTTATTCCACCATGCAAAGATAACTGGTATTAATATTTAATACATCTTTAGTCTTTAAACAAAACTATATATCAGCTGGATCTGGTGGTAGATGTCTTTAATCCCAGCACTCAGGAGGCAGAGGTAGGCAGATCTCTGTAAGTTCAAGGCTAGCTTGGTCTACCTATATAGCTCCAGGCCAGCTGGGGAAGACAGGGAGACCCTGTCTCAAAAAAGACAAAACAAAACAGCTATATATCACAAGTATACATCCACAGTTTTTAAAAAATATAGAATTACAAAACACACTTTTTATGACCTTTTTAATATTCAAAGAGCATTTTTCTTTCCAAATGTTCTTCTACATGGCTTTTAATGGCTGTGCAGTACTTCACCATCTGGAGGGAAATAATTTTCTCAAGCAATCCCCTATTGCAAATTTTCATTACAAGAAAAAAAAGGAATGAATTTCCAACCAAACAGTTGCTTTCCATATATATATATATATATATATATATATATAGATATTGGCACTTGGAGACAAACACTTCAAACAAAATCCTTATTTTAAGATGAATTTCCTGGGGCGGGAGTGGTGGCTCAGTAGCACTGGCTGCTCTTGCTGAGGACCGGGGTTTGATTCCCAGAACCCATATGGGGACTTATAACCATCTGTAACTCCAGTTCCAGGGGACTCTGATGCAGTCTTTCCACCTCTGAGGGCACTGCATGACACAGGTGCACTTACATGCATGCAACCAATACATTCATACACATAAAATAAAAATAGTAGAAAAGATAAATTTCTTAATACAAAATTACTGGATTAAAGACATGGATTCTCTTATGGTGTTGGATACAGCCACATGTAACATATGGGAATATTCTTTTGGGTCTTGTCATACTACGATAAGGGAAAAATGCTTTCAGCAATGTATGTCTGCCATTTAATTACTAATGAATACTTTTTTTTTTTTTTGGGACAGGGTCTCAGGTAACACATGCTGGCTTAGAACTCAGTGCATAGCAGAGGATGTCCTTGAGTGTCAGATCCTCTTGCTACTACCCCTGGAATGTTGAGATTACAGGTCTGTGCCACCACATTCAGTTTTATGCAATGCTGGAGCTAGAACTCAGGGCTTTGTACGTGCTAGGCAAGCATTGTACCAACTGAGCTATAGCCCCAGTCAAGAATACATTTCCCGCTGGGTGTGGTGGCGCATGCCTTTAATCCTAGCACTTGGGAGGCAGAGGCAGGCAGATCTTTGTGAGTTCAAGGCCAGCCTGGTCTACAGAGTGAGTTCCAGGACAGCTGGGGCTACAAGGAGACCCCTGGTCAAAAGACCAAAAAAAAAAAAAAAAAAAAAAAAAAAAGAATACATTTTTTTTTCTGGTGTTACATTTTGTGTTTCTCTTCTTCCTTTAATTTCCTGTGTATGTCCTTGGACAGCTGGCTCATGCTCCTGGAGGCTGCTTATAAAGAAACTGCAGGGTAGAGAAAAATGGGACCATCCTTCATTAAGGTTCCTCATCTTTGAGAGAGGCAGAACTGGAGAGGAGACGGCTGAAGCTTGTCTTTGATGGAGGCTGGCTCTTCTCCTTCCTGGTGTACTCCAGACTTTTATCGGCCCCTTTGACCAATACCAGGGCCCTGTGACTCCAGGCCAAGTCTTCTGCCTGCCTCTGTGTGGATAGGCTGCCCTTCCTCACTTCGGCTCCACGTTGGGTGAAGATGGCAGAGCCGTGTACCCAGTGCTGGGGGGACACTGTGGCCAGTGAAGTGAGGATAGGAAGAAAGTAATGTCCAGGGACAGAGAGATCTTTGTTGGAATGTCTGAGCAGACTCGGCCAAATCCCCCCACCCCCACCCCCCGTGCTCTGCTCGGTCCCTCACACGTCCTACCCCTCAGCTTAGGCTGCAACAGGCCTGGACTCAATGATCTGCTCTCCCCTCCTCCCACCAAACAGCTTCCTGTGGCCCCCAAACTTGGCCATCTTCTATTAGGGAGACAGAACCAAGGCTGAATTACATAGTCCAAGCCCAAGAGTAAGGGTGAGGGTGGATCAGGAGCTGGAGGTGGCAGGTTGATGATGCCCAATGTTCACAAGGGGATCAGATCCCACAACCCATCCCCCCTGGTTGCTGGAGGAGACAATTTCTTGCCTGCACAGTCCTAAGCTGAGTGTCATTTACTATCCTGGAAAGCAAAGGCAGAAAAAATAGCCATAGTTGCTAGGATTCAAGCAGGGGCTGTACTCCTACTGTGGACAGCAGTGGCCTTGGGCCACCCTTGCATGGTGTAAAACTGGCTTTCTATTAGCTTCTTGCATTGGTCTACCCTTAACCTTTGCCTCCATCATAATATTCCAGAGCTGGGTCTGTAGTTAGGGATAGGTAAGAGACAATTTATGTGAAGAGCTGTTTTGCCCAGGCTTTGAGTTCAGCACAGGTGGGCTTCTGATTCCCTCCTGCTCAGTCATCTGTGGAATGCCTCATCTCATGGGAAGAGAAAAAGACAGGTATAAACACCTCACGGAGGCAAGCAGTCCTAAACGTAAAGGACCAGCCTCTAAAATACAGAGGAAGGTAAAAGCACAGAGGACTACCTGGATCTGTCTTTCAGAGTCACCTTTTCCCTGAGTACACTCACTTTTGGACCTCACTTGGAAAGGAAAGGAGGGGAGATGGGAGATAAGGAAGACTAGGAACAAATCTGGGTAAAAGGGTAGACAGACTTTCCTTCTCTTTATTTCTTTCCATTGCCACACAAAGACCAACTAACCTTAGGAAGGTAGGGCCACCTATTCCCCAATTCAGCCAGTGAGTGCCTTTAACCTAAATCATCTCTTGCTGGGCCAGTGTGGGTGAGGGTTCCCCAGCTGAGCAGGACTTCCCTTCCCAAGCCCAGTTCTGTCACCTTCCAGATGATAGGCAAAGAAGCTGCTCCTCCTCTTCCTCCTCGAAGCCAGGGGCAGAGGGCAACAGTTCTTCAACTGGCAGCTTTAGCTGGGTCAGGACATAAAGCTTGCCACTGAAGAACTACTGCGGCTCAGCCAGGTGAGGGTATGGGAGGCACAGGTTCCTAAAGGGAAGGGGAAGAAAAACAGGAAAGATCTGAGTAGGGCTGGGTCACGGGATCACCACTGCCCCACCGGCCATGGAAGCCTAGCCCTACAGACTTTCAATACCTTCTAATGAGGAGTTCTTGACTCTGATCTGGGAAGAATTCTTAGCTTCATTAAAAAAACAAGAGGTAAGCTGTAAATGCACTTTTCTTGCCCCTCTTTACAGGAGGTATTAGAAACCCCTAGCAACCCACCGGGGACTCCAGCATCTTCACCATTCAAAGAGCAGGGTCTAGAACCCAGGTCCTGGGTGAGAAACTGTACATCAGGTCCAGGAATGTGAGTTCAGTGATCAGCTCAACTGACTTGTTTCTAGGGAATTCAACTGGAAGGAGGGTTTGGGGGGTGGTTAGAATGGAGAGGAGTGAGGAAGGGAAAAAGTCTAGAGTTTAGAAGAAGGTCAGCAGGGGCTCTGGGGACTCTGAGGAAGAGAACAGCTGACCAAAGGCAGGAGGGGAGGGAGGTATGGGCAGCGTGGCTGGGCAGCTTCCTCAGGACTCTGAGATGCCTGGCATTCCGCTTGCACATTCCGGGTACATCTGGTATGAATTCCAGGCTGTCTGCCGGCCCCTCCATGTCTGAACTTTGTTCCAAGTTTCAAGCCCCGCCCCCACAGTTCCAACGCATGAATCAGCAGGAAAAGCCTGGCCCTGCAGCATGGCCCAAGGAGGGGGCTGGGGGCGTGGCAGGCTTGAGGGCTATGAGATGGGGAGGGTGGTTCAGCACAAGGTCCAAGGGCATGGCTCATGCCAGATTGAGGGGCCAAGACGATTTTGCCTTGAGCTTTCTATATTCAGAGGATGGAAAGATTAGGGTGGGGTGGAGATTTTCAAATTCCAAGCCTCTTGGGATACATAAACTTTGTGGTATCTTCCTTCTCCTAGGTGCTCAGTTCAACTCTGTCCAATTGTCCTCTACCTGAGATGGCTCTGTTCAGCCCACAGGGCTCATGGGCTGCTGAGAGTTTGTGTCAAGCAGGTGCCCTTGGCTACAGGGCGGGGTGGGCCCAGGGCACTGACCCTCTGACCAGCTGCTCCATCAACCCTCTGGCACCATGACAGCTTCTAGCCTAGTCTGACAGCCAGAATGACAGGCCAAATGAGTTGGAGGCTGGAACTAGGGCCAGAGGGAGGTGGGGACGATAGCCTAGCCGGAGGCCATGGGGAGGGGCCAAGAGTTGGCCAGGAGGTGGGGAGAGAGGGAGCCCAGCGATGACTAACCCAGGCGCCCCACCCAGGCAGCCGGCTTCCCAGGCGGTCAGGGCCAAGCCGGGGCTAGGGGCCTCACCACCGGACACACTGGGGGAGGTGCAAAGGTGACCTTCTCTCGGTCCAAGGCGGCCAGTTGGGCTGGAGGGGGGTAGAGTTTCCAGGCCCTCCTCCTGTCCGCCCCCCCAACCCCCGCCCAATCGCGGTGAAACCCTAACCTTTGGGTTGCATAAGGCCTCCGCACCGCCGCCCCCTACTCCTTTCCCCTCCCCCTTTACATAACATCCCCGGGAGAGAACGAGAGGAGGGGCCAGCCAGGCCACCGACCCCTTCCCTGCCAGGGACCTGAACTGGCCCTGGCCCAGTCAGAGCCGGTAGAGACAGAACACCTCCCCACCACTTGCTCTTCCAGATCCTCCCCAGGCTAAATGGTGGGCTCTGGGATCTTCAGAGCAGAGGGCGTTGGAGTGAGCCGCCCCCGGCCTTCCGGCCCCTCATCCCCCTACCCCAGCTACTCCGCCAGACCTTTCGCCACGATTCCTGTCCCGGACTCTCTTTAAACATCCTGACACAGTACTTCGGCCAGTCCAGCCCCGTCTCCCCGGGAGCGTCCCTGCCTCCGCCGCCCCCTCTCCCCTCCCCCAGAAGGCAGGGTGTGGCCGCTAGGACCCTACTTTTCCCTACCACCCCGTTCCCGCGATTCCCCCAGGTATGACCCCGGCTCTAGATCACACCCACCTGATGCTGGGTGTGGGGGTTGCTGAGGGTAGTGGGGCAAATCACTGCGTCCTCTCTCCACGGCCGGCGGCTCTGTCTCTTCCCAGCGCCCAGCACACACCGGCTCCAGTCTCCGATCAGCTGGCGGCGTCGTGACGCACGAGCTGCGATCGCACCGCCCAGAGCCAATCACCGCCCACTGCTGGGGAACGTGACCACACCCACTCGGGAGCGCCTGCACCTCTCCTGGCTCCCGCCCCTCCAGGCGGATGGACTCTGATTGGCAAGGAGGCCACCCCCTTGCCCAGCAGAGCTGCGCTAAGCCACGCCCACCATCTCATCAGCTGGCCAATGGGTGAAAAGGCGTGGCTAGCCCTGGGTTTAGGAGACTTGCTCTGACCCACTCTACGTCAAACCACAGATTAAAGAGCAGGAGGAAGTAAAGGCGTGTGTATTTGCAGTGCATACTGGTTAATGAAGTTCTTGACATGACACTCTCCTTCCCAGGATGCAGCGCGCTCTGTGAGTTGGCATTTTTAAAAAGATCGCCGAATCCATCGCGGGGAGGTCCTTAAAGGGCTACGGTGCCTCCTTTTTGGAGCCGTGGCTGCTTTTAGACAGCCTCAAAACTGAGTCGCCAGCCTCCTGAAGGGGCCTTTAGTTCTGTAAGAGAAGGTGGAGCAGGCGAAGCAACAGGAGTGGGCAGAAATGCAGATGGCAATCAGTCCCCCGTGCAGCACTCTTTAGTTGGACTCCAGAGGGCTTTGCGGGTGGGTGGGGACTGCTGGCCCGCATAGCCCCAGCCTGCACTGGAAAGCTAGTCCACCCCGGCCAGGGCCTGTCTAATTAGAGAAGTCTTGTCTAATAAACGTGTTGTCTTAGTCGCCGAAGAGCCCATGGCCTCTCGAGGGGCAGCTTCCTAACAAAATTCATAGCAAGGTCTTCTCTTTAGAGAGAAAGCTTCATCTCAGAAAGTAGGAGATGGGCGCTGCCAAAGTAAAACTGGCCAGAAATCCCATCCTTTGATTAACCCACATCCGTCCCGCCCTACAAAGCGCTTCACTGACTCAGGCCTACTTGGGGTAGCGATTTCAAAGGTGGAGACCAATGAAGAGGCTGCTCCTTCCCTAGGGGCCAATCAGAGTGTAGAGGGCGGGGGATGGGCAAAAACTGAAATGAACCCAATGACTTGGCAAAAGCTGCTGAATTGCTTATTTAAAGGGACAACCCTAAGCCCACCTCATCATTCCCTCCCCACCCCCAAAGAGGAACTATAACCTGGGATTCATGACTTTTCCATAAGCTCCAAATTGAGGTTGAGGGCAAATGTGTCCGAGAAATGAGCCTGGAGCATCAAACAGTTCCTTTTCTGTTAAATATGGGCTCCACTACTTGATTGGTACAGTTCCTTCAAACTCCAGAGCTCTGTGTTCAGAACATTGTTCCTTTAAGGAGATTTCCTGCCTCCGCCCCAGTAACAGCTGATGGTTGGAAAGTGTGACCTCCAGGGACGAATCAGCCTTTACCACATCCTCCTTGCCTGTCCTCCATCCCCTTCACTCCGCCCCCCCACCCATGGGTGGTGAGGAAAGAAATGGAACCCAAATACGGGGGACAGAATGTATGGTCTTTCATGATCTTTCCTCTTCTACATCACTCCAAGATTGTCACATACACCCGCCTCCAACATCTGCTCCTTAGTTCTTCCGAGGTTCCTAGGAGATTGGAACCAGAACTATTTCCTTTCAGCACAAGCAGTTTAGTGTGGAGGCCATTTATTGGGGAGGGCTGTTATGGTGGTCATCTGGGTGTGGGTGTCCTAGAATGCTCATGGGGATGGTGCAGGGCAACTGAGCCTAAGCCTAGGGGAAAGGAAAGGCTGTGGAAGGCTTACCTGGGGGTACAAACCCTGTTTCCTAGGCCAGCTGCCCTCTACTCCCTGATCAGACAGGGGCCTAGTAAAGGGATCCTTCTGGCTTTGCCCATTTACTAGCTTTTCAGGTGCCAGGAATCTTTTACTTTAGCACCACCCCCTATCCCTAATGCACCCTCCCCCAAGCCTGCTAGTATTTTGTTAGCCCAGGGTCTGCAGGTAGAACACACTGACCCTAGAAGCCAGGGTGGTCTTCTGGCAATTCCTACAGGAAGACCCAGGTAAATATATTGCCCAACTCTGAGCTGGGAGTTAGGGTCACTCCAGGACAAATTTAGTGTGAAGTCCCAGGACTGACTTGGCAGGGTTGGGGGAAATTGAGCGGGCTCTGGCCAAGCTTGGAAGAAAGAGGAGTCTCAACCAGCTGCCCCGTTTTCCATTATCCTTAGCATACAAATCCCATTGGCTTCTCCCTCAAGAAACTTGGAGTGGCCCTTCTCCATGGTTTCATTCCCAAACCCACTTCCATCCCCTCCAGGCCAAAAGCACATGTTTTAAGTCTTGGGATTTCTCAACTTCAGCACTACTGACATTTTGGGCCACATGATTTCTTATGTAGAGGGGTGCCCTGTGTATAGTAGTACTATCCTGGCCTCAACCCTAGATACCAGTAGCACACAATCCTAATGATAAGTGTCCCCAAATTTCTCTGAGGAGTCCAAATTTACCTTGGTTGAGAATCACTGAGGCAAACTTGGATTCAAATTCCAGCTCTTACTAGCAATGAATTTATGAAAGATATTTTCTTCATGGACAAATAGTGTGAATAATAAATTCATGATTTCTTGTAGGGATTTTTAAAAAGTTTGAAACTATTTAGTGTAGCATATATCCACCAAATCTACAGCTAGTTTACTCAATGTTAGACTTCTTGCTGACCTCACTTGGCATGGGCTAATTGGCCCCAGGCAGCTGCAGCCTCCCCCACTGACTATCCTAAAATAAGCCTCTGGAAACACAATATTGAGGTAGGTTAAAGGGGCGTGACTAATTTGGCCCCAGATTCCCCATGCCCAAGGGTGCCTGAGCAGGGGTTCAGACGACCACATCTAGAGTGAGAGAGAGGAAAATTGGGAGCACAGTCACAGAGCTTTATTAGTAATAATAGTAATGATAGTGGGAGATTGACTCTACGGCCTCATACATGTGAAACGCACCCAGTATCAGTGAGCTACGCTCCTCCCTGTACCTCAAAGTCCTAATTTTCGAGCTGTGCCTTGAAGATTTGTGCATCAGAATTAGAATTACCTAGGGTGTTTGACGAAATTTCACGTTCCTGGGTCTCATTCTATCCAGACTAGTAAATCAGAAGTACATCCTAAAGTTTGAAAACTCCTCCTGGAGGGGTGGAGTTTTTGCACAGTGAACATGCACAAGGCCTGGCCCTGGATTCAATACTCAGGATCACAAAAACAATGTTTTCTAGGGTTCAGAGGAGGGAAGATGTTGTGTCCTAGAATCATCTCAGTGTACCAGGGCCTAACCCTGCAAGGAGATCTCAGTTGAAGGGGAGGGGGAACAAGAGATGAATTAAGTATATTCAAGGTCACTACTGTAGTATAAAGCTACACCAGGGGGCTGGAGAGATAGCCTAGCGGTTAAGAGCGCCGACCGCTCTTACAGAGGACCCGGGTTCGATCCCCAGCACCCACATGGCGGCCGAGAACCGTCTGAAACTCCAATTCCAGGAGAACTCCAGTTCCAGGGGAATCCGAGACCGTCTTCTGACCTCCGCGGCATTGCACGACACGGGTGCACAAACTTGCATGCAGACAGTACATTCATACACATAAAGAAATAAATAAAATTAATTAAAAAAATTAAAAAAAATAAATAAAGCTACACCAGTAGAGGGCAGGGCACACATACACTTATAGAGAAAAAAAAATGTGGTTATTGTGCTCAGTCCAGATAAACTGAGACCAGAGCAAAGACCACATGGCTTCAGTTGTACTGGCACTAGAGAGGCATTATTTCCTGATCATCAAAATGGGTCCTCTCCACGCTGGGCGTGGTGGCGCACGCCTTTAATCCTAGCACTTGGATGGACAGAGCAGGCTGATCTTTCTGTGAGTTCAGGCCGCCTGGTCTACAAGTGAGTTCCAGGACAGCTGGAGCTACAGGGAGACCCTGTCTCAAAAAGACAAAAAAAAAAAAAGAGTCCTCTCAAAAAAAAAAAAGGGTCCTCTCCTCTCAGGCTTGAAAGATGTCTTAGCAGTTGAATGTGTACTGCTGAGCTGGAGAGATTCCTCAGCAGTTAAGAGCATGTGTCCTTCCAGAGGATCTGAGTTCAACTCTCAGGAACTACGTTGGGTGGCTGACATGGTCTGTAACTCCGGCTACTAGGGGAGCAACCTGTGGCTTCCATGGACACGTGCACACACCCACATATATATAGAACATAATTTTTTTTCTTTTGTCTTTTAAAAGACAGTGTCTCCCTGTAGCCCCAGCTGGACTAGAACTCAATGTAGACCAGACTAGCCATAAACTCATGGAGATCCACCTACCTCTGCCTCCTGAATGCTGGGACTAAAGGCCTGTGCCACCATGCCCAGCAACATAATTTTTTTTAAGAAATTGAAGCCAGGCATGGTGGCACACACCTTTAATCCTAGCACTTGGGAGGCAGAGGCAAGCGGGTCTTTGTGAGTTCAAAGCCAGCCTGGTCTACAGAATGAGTTCCAGGACAGCTGGGGCTACAGGGAGACCCTGTCTCAAAAAGACCAAAAAAAATTTTTTTTGAAAAAAAACTTTATACTGCTATTATACAGAAACTGAGTTTTGGTTCCCAGTACCCACATAGGGTGGCTCACAACTCCAGTTCCAGGGAATACAACTGCTTCTGGATTCTGCAGGCACCCACACGCACATGCATATATAAACAAATGTATACACATAATTAAAAAGATAAAAATATCTAGGTATGGTGGCATATGCCTTTAATCCCAGCACTGGGGAGGCAGAGGTGGGTGGATCTCTATGAGTTCATGGCCAGCCGGTCTATATAGCAAGGACAGGTAAAATTTGAGACAGGGCCTGGAGAGATGGATCAGCGGTTAAGAGCGCTGACTGCTCTTGCAGAGGACCTGGATTTGATTCCCAGCACCCACATGGCAGCTAAGAACCGTCTTTAATTCCAGTTCCAGGGGAATCTGACACCCTCTCCTGACATCTGAAGCATTGCACAACATGGGTGCACCAACCTACATGCAGACAGTACATTCATACACATACAAAATAAAAAATTGAGACAGGTAAAATTATTTTTTTTAATGTTTCTTTTCTTTTTTTTAATTTTTATTTTATTTCTGTATGTGTATGAATGTACTGTCTGCATGCAGGTTTGTGCACCCGTGTCACGCAATGCCGTGGAGGTCAGAAGAGGGTGTCGGATTCCCCTGGAACTTGGAGTTCTCCTGGAATTGGAGTTTCAGATGGTTCTCCGCCACCATGTGGGTGCTGGGGATTGAACCCAGGTCCTCTGCAAGAGCGGTCGGTGCTCTCAACCGCTAGGCCATCTCTCCAGTCCCTAATGTTTCTTTTCAAGCCAGGCATGGTGGTGCATGCCTTTAATCCTAGCACTTGGGAGGCAGAAGCAGGCAGATCTTTGTGAGTTCAAAGCCAGCCTGGTCTACAGAGTGAGTTCCAGGACAGCTGGGACTACAGGGAGACCCTGTCTCAAAAAGACAAAAAAAATGTTTCTTTTCAAGTCTTTTTTAAAATTTTCAAATTTTTTATGTGTATGAATGTACTGTCTGCCTGTAGGTTCGTGTACCCATGTTGGTCAGAAGAGGGTGTCTGTCTAATTCCCCTGGAACTGGAGTTAAAGACGGTTCTTAGCTGCCATGTGGATGCTGAGAATCAAACCTGGGTCCTCAGCAAGAGGAGTCGGTGCTCTTAGCCACTGAGCCATCTCTCCAGCCCAGAGACAGGCAAAACCCTTAGGCCAGAAAGATGGCTTAGCAGTTAAGAGTACTGACTGCTCTTGCAGAGGATGTGGGTTCAATTCCCAGGACACGCATGGAGACTAAAAACTGTTCATAACTCCAGTTCTGGGGGATCTTACACCTTTTTCTGCCTTCTCAGGCATTGTACCACATGGGTATACTTACATGTATGCAGGTAATCACTCATACACATAAAAAATATAAATAAATGTAAAAAAAATTTTTTTTAAATGGTGGCACATAGGGCTGGAGAGATGGCCTAGGGGTTAAGAGCACCGACTGCTCTTGCAGAGGACCCGGGTTCTATCTCCAGCACCCACATGGTGGCTAAGAACTGTCTGAAACTCCAGTTCCAGGAGAACTCCAGTTCCAGGGGAATCCGACACCCTCTTCTGACCTCCTCGGCATTGCATGACACAGGTGCACAGACCTACATGCAGACAATACATTCATACACATACAAAAATAAATAAAAAAATTAAAAAAAATGGTGGCACACACCTTTAATCTTAGTACTTGGGAGGCGGAAGTAGGTCAGTCTGGTCTATACAGAGAGTTCCAGGCCAGCTGGGGCTGAAGGGAAACCCTGTCTCAAAAAGACAAAAAACATAAGGCCAGCCTGGTCTACAAGAGTGAGTTCCGGGCTGGAGAGATGGCCTAGCGGTTAAGAGCGCCGACCGCTCTTACAGAGGACCCGGGTTCGATCCCCAGCACCCACATGGCGGCCGAAAACCGTCTGAAACTCCAATTCCAGGAGAACTCCAGTTCCAGGGGAATCCGACACCCTCTTCTGACCTCCGTGGTATTGCACGACACGGGTGCACAAACCTGCATGCATACAGTACATTCATACACATACAGAAATAAATTAAAAAAAAAAAAAAAAAAAAGAATGTAGTTCAGGACAGCTGGAGCTACAGGGAGACCCTATGTTCGAAAAAAAAAAAACAAAAAATATCATATATAAAAAAAGACACCACACAAAACCAAAAAGTCGTCTTCTCACCGGCAGGTGGTTCGTGACACACCACCTCTACCAACATTTCACAGATTTCTAAGACAGAGGAGGTGCATATCTCTGTGAGTTCAAAGCCCCAGCCTGCATCTACCATTAGTGAGTTCCCGGCACATCTATTGCTTTACACAGGAAGTCCTTGTCTCCAAAAAAAGACCAACCAACCAAACATACAGGGGGGGCTTCTCTCAGTAGGTCATGATAGGCACACTTATAATCTAAGCACTCGATATGTGGAAACAGGAGAATCCGACTTCAAAATACTATTGCTATCTACTGAGATTCTGGCTTAAAAAATGGGTCATCTCCTAGGTTCATCCCCTAGTACCAAAGGTGGGAGAAGTTAAAGTAAAAAATACACACACACAAAAGAGCAGACAAAAACTCTCTGTCCTGTGGTTTCAGACTCTCATATCAAAGTTGGGGATGAAGAAGGGTCCCAGGCCAGCATTGTTTCCCAGTGAAAAATAATGTATAGGTTGGTATCCCGAACAGATATAAAAGACTGGTTTGTTTGTTTTTTACAACAAACCTTATTTGCTTCAAAATCTTCATCATGTCTTGCCTTACATAAATTCCCGGCTACATGCGAACATTTGAGGACTTGCACCAATTACTTTTGAATATTTTGTAATTTATTCACTTAAACTTTCATTCGTTTTGCTTTCCTCCCCTTTCCTCTCTTTTCTTTTTTAATTTTTATTATTGTTGGCATGTGTTAGAATGTACTGTCTGCTGTAGGGGTTGCACCCGTGTCCTGCCCATGCCACGGAGTAGGTGCGGCGGAGCCCCCCCCCGGTCCACCCGCCCACCCCCGAGGGGTGTGTCTTTCCCCTGGACCCCACCTCTGGACCCCCGCTACACCGGCCCCCCTCCCCCGCGGTTCTCCCGCCCCCCATTGCCGCCCCAGTGCTGGGGATTGAACCAGCGTCCTCTGCAAGAGCAGTCAGCGCTCGTAACCGCTAGGCCATCGCTCAAGCCCCCAAAGAAATAATTTTAAAATAAAAAAAAAAAAAAAACACACACACCAAAAAAATAAATAAAAAAATTAAAAAAACACAAGTGTTCGCTGGCCCTGTGGTGGTGGGACGCCTTAATCCCTCACCCCAGCACTTGGGTAGAAGAGGCAGGTGGATCAAACTTTGTGTCGTGAGCTTCAAGGTTCCCTCACAATCTGGTCTACAGACGTGAGTTCCAGGACAGCTGGGACAGCAGGGACGCCACCTTGTCTCGAAAAGACAAAAAAAACAAAACAAAAACAAAACCAATAACAACCCTTTTCTTCTAATTTTACACAATGACCCCCAAATTCCATTTGTTGCGAATTTTGCTTCCCTATTTTAGCCCCCCTCACTATGTAGTACTTGGCTGGCTCTTTTTCTTTTTCCTCTCTACTTTCTGCGTGAGAGTGGTGATATTGTCGTTGGCTATCTGTAGATAAGGCTGGCCTCCAACTCACAATGACTGCCACTACCCCCCCCCCTGACCTGTCCGCACACAAGTGCATGGGATCCAGGCATGTCCCCTCCACAAGTAGCATTCTTTCTTTCTTTTTTTTTTAATTTTTTTTTATTATTATCTTTTGTATTGTATGAATGTATCGTCTGCATGAAGGTCTGCCTGCACCAGTGTCGTGAAATGCCGCGGATTTGTCAAGAAAGGGGTCTCGGATTCCCCTGGAAATGAGTCTCTGGACTGGAGTGTTTAAGGATGGTTTCCAGCCGCCTTGTGGGTGCCTGGGGATCGAAACCGGGGTCCTCTGCAAGAGCGTCGGTGCTCTTCTTAACGCTAGGCTATCTCTCCAGCCCGCTCTTCTTTTTCTTTTTCTTTTCTTTTTTTTTTGTATCTGCATGGGTGGTTTAGACACAATTTTTTATTTTATAATTTATATTTTATTTATTATTATTTATTTATGTTTTGGTTGTATTGTCTGCATGTAAGGTTGTGCCACCCGTGTTGTTGCAATGCCGCGGAGGTCACTATTACGAAGGTCTCGGAATTCCCCTGGAACTGGGTTTGTCCTGAATTGGGAGGATATTAAGACAGATCTTAGCCGCCTGCCCGGCCAGCGGGCTGGGGACTCGAACCCCGGGGGGGGTCTTCTGCAAGACGCTCTTAACGGCTAGGCCATCTCGCCAGACCTCCGGGAAAAAATTTCTGTTAACTTCACTTTATAGCTACAGAAAATTATGCTCAGACTTGACCTGGCAGACTCAACAGTAACTCAATGAGGGCCCTGGGGTTTGTCCTGCAGCACTGATTTGCTAGGTGTTTTCTTTTTTAAAAAAAATTTTTTTTTATTAATTTTATTTATTTCTGTATGTGTATGAACGTACTGTCTGCATGCAAGTTTGTGCACCCGTGTCGTGCAACGCCGCGGAGGTCAGAAGAGGGTATCGGATTCCCCTGGAACTGGAGTTCTCCTGGAATTGGAGTTTCAGACGGTTCTTAGCCGCCATGTGGGTGCTGGGGATCGAACCGGCGTCCTCTGTAAGAGCGGTCGGCGCTCTTAACCGCTAGGCTATCTCTCCAGCCCGCTAGGTGTTTTCTAACTTCTCTCTCCTAGAGTGCTATGGAGTTGCTTCATGAGTGGGTCCATACAGGCAAGACGGAACCCAGAACAGCTCTATCTTAGTCTATGTGATGGAAATCCACCCACTAGGTCACACTATTCCTCTTCAGCTATTTGTCCAATAAATACCAACCAATCTCCTGATGATTCAACTCAGGGCACCTTCAGATTGAGATTTATTGTCATTTGTTCATAGCCTGAGATCCTCAGTGTTAGGTTCATTTTGAGGGGAGACTTGGTGCAGAGAGGAGAAGTTGTCAGGACTCCGACAAAAAGTTAGTCGGGTTTATTTTAGTCATGGCAGCTAGCCTGCCTGTGTCAGGATTAGGATGACCAGCATTAGAATGTCCCCAAAATATCAGTTTTATACCCAGGCACACAAGGAACTGAGTTTACAAGGAAGTGGGGGGGTGAGGAGATTGGGGAATGGGTGTAGATGGGTCTGTGGCTGGTATCAGTAGAAGCACCTCGAAGGAAACTGGGACCTGTGACTGGTATCAGTAGGAGCACCTTGAGAGAGACTGAGGCCTGGCTCTGGTCTCAGACGAGCCATGATTGCAGGACATTTCGGCAACTTTTCTCAGGTTGCAGGAATGCAGTCCAGGATGATTATTTCTCAGAACTTCTGCCTTAGTTGGCTTCCTGAAATCCCTGATTTAGGTGGGCTACAACCTTACACTCAGAATCTAGTTTAAGGTTGCAGCCGGGCGTGGTGGCGCACGCCTTTAATCCTAGCACTTGGGAGGCAGAGGCAGGCGGATCTCTGTGAGTTCAACGCCAGCCTGGTCTACAGAGTGAGTTCCAGAGGCAGAGCTACAGGGAGACCCTGTCTCAAAAAGACCAAAAAACAAAAAAACAAACAAACAATAAAAAGGTTGTAGACTGTTTGGTCAAGGCAAATTAATTTCTTTTCTTTTCCTTTGTTCATTTTTCTTTTTCTTGAGACAGGGTCTCCCCTGTAGCCCCACTTGCCTGGAACTCGCTATGTAGACCAGGCTGACCTTGAACACACTGAGATCTGCCTGCCTCTGTCTCCCAAGTACTGGGACTAAAAGTCTGACATAATTTCCTTTTATCGTTGAGGAAATTTCATTTTTGGATATACTCCTGCTTAGAGAACTTGTGTATGTGCCTAGCTTGCATAGTCAGGTGAGTGGATTCTTCCCAGGTAGCTGAGAGGAGAATTGGTGTAGACCCCAGACAATGTCTTAGATTACTGTTGTGGCTCACTTTTTCATTATGGTCATAGATGAAGTCAGATATGCCATGATGCTTAATCTGTATAGAACTGTAATCCCAGCACTTGGGAGATGAAGGCAGGATATCTGAAGTTCAAAGTCATCCTCAGCTACATGTTAGTTCAAGGCCAGGCTGAGATGTATGAGGCAGTTCAGGAATACAGTCCATCATGGCAGGGAACTCCTGGCAGCAGGAGCTTAGGGCAGCTACTCACATTACAACCACAGTCAGGAAACAGAAAAGAAGATGAATCTATTTTTGACATAGGGTATCATGAAGCCCCAGTTGGTCTCAAACTCACTATGTAGCCAAGGATGACCTTGAATGTCTGCTTCCTGCCTCCACCTCCCACCTCCCACCTCCCACGGGATTACAGGCATGTGCCACTATGCTCCATTTGAAGCACTGGTTTTAGACTGAGATAGGTCTGGCTTTGAGTTCTGGCTCAACTTTTTCATAATTTCTTACATGATCTTGAACAAATTTACTAAAGGTGGTCAGTTAGCTTCCATTTCCTAAAATGGGCATGAAAATACCTTTTTTTTTTTTTTTTTTGGTCTTTTTGAGACGGGGGTCTCTTTGTAGACCCAGCTGGCCTGGAACTCACTATGCAGACCAGGCTGGCCTTGAATGCACAAAGATCTGCCTGCCTCTGGCTCCAGAGTGCTGAGACTAAAGGCATGCACTACAAATGCCTGGCTCGTTTTGATGTTTTTTTTTTATTATTATTTTTTTTTATTTTTATATGTATGATGTATGTCTGCCTGCAGGTCTGCGACCCGTGTCGTGCGCTGCCGCGGGGTCAAAGAGGGTCTCGGATTCCCCTGGAACTGGAGTTCTCCTGGAACCGGAGTCGCAAGACGGTTCTCAGCCGCCATGTGGGTGCTGGGGATCGAACCCGGGTCCTCTGCAAGAGCGGTCGGCGCTCTTAACCGCTAGGCCATCCCTCCAGCCCCCTCGTTTTGATGTTTTGAGGCATTATATGGCTATGTGACTCATCCTAGACTGGTCTTGAACTTGACTCTGTTTCCTAAAGTACTGGGATCACAGGCTTGAGCCACCATGCCTGTCTTAAAAATATCTTCTTTTGTCGGGCATGGTGGTGCATGCCTTTAATCCCAGCACTCGGGAGGCAGAGGAGGAGTCTCCTGTGAGTTCAAGCCAGCCTGGTCTACAGAGTGAGCTCCAGGACAGCTGTACTAAAAGGGTGCCCGTCTCAAAATACCAAAAAAAAAAAAAAAGTATTTTATGGGCTGGAAGATAGCCTAGTGGTTAAGAGCGCCAACTGCTCTTGCAGAGGACCGGGGTCATCCAGCACCCACGTGGTGGCTAAGAACCATCTTTAAACCAGTTCAGGAGAACCGATTTCAGCTTACTCCAGTTCCAGGGATCCCATGCTTCCTGACCTCCATGGTGATTGCACGACATGGGTACAAAAAAAAAATAGCTAAAAAAAAAAAAAAAAAAAAAAAAGAAATAAATAAAATAAACAAGGTATTTATTTATTTTTATTTATGGTATATCTCATTGTCTTCATGTACATAAGTGCACTTGTGTCATGCACTGCCTGAGGAGGTCAGTAGAGGATGCTGGGTTGCCCTGGAACCAGAGTTATGAATGGTTGTTGGCTGCCATGTTGCTGGGAATGGAACCTGGGTCCTCTGCAAGATCAGCCAGTGCTCTTAACCCCTGAGCCATTTCTCCAGCCCTGAAAATACCTTCTTTTTTTTTTTTTTTAGACGTTTTGTATTTTTATTTTATTTATTTTGTATGTGTATGAGTGTATGTCTGCCTGTAGGTTTGTCCCCCATGTCGTGCAATGCTGTGGAGGTCAGAAGAGGGGTCTCGATTCCCCTGAACTGGAGTTCTCCTGGATTGGAGTTTCCGAACGGTTTTCGGCTGCCATGTGGGTGCTGGGGATCGAACCCGGTTCCTCTGCAAGGGCAGTCGGTGCCCTTAACCGCTGGCTATCTCTCCAGCCCCGAAAAATACTTTTTAAAACAGTGTGGTGGCCGGGGTGGTGCGATGCCTTTAATCCTAGCACTTGGAAGGCAGAGGCAAGCGATCTGTGTGAGTTCAAGGCCAGCCTGGTTTACATAGCGCGGTTCCAGGCAGCCAGAGCTACAGGTAGACCCTGTCTCAAAAAGACCAAAACAAAACAAACAAAAAACAGTAGTGGCACACTGAGTGTGATAGTACATGCCTGTATTCTTACCCTAAGAAAATCCCAAGTCAATTGTGGTGACAGTCTTCTTTAATCTCAGCACTCAGGAGGCAGATGCAGATGGATCTCTGTGAGTTCAAGGCTAGCCTGGTCCCCATCGTGAGTTCCAGGCCAGCTGAACTACAGGGAGGGGGATCCTGTCTTAAAAAAAAAAAAAAGAATTCCAAATGGGGGCCGGGCTCTGTTAAGAGTGCTGGCTGCTCTTTTTTTTTTTTTTTTTTTTTTTTTAATTTTATTTATTTCCGTATGTGTATGGTGTACTGTCTGCCTGCAGTTTGTGCACCCGTGTCGTGCATGCGCGGAGGTCAGAGAGGGCATCTCGGATTCCCTGGAACTGGAGTTTCAGATGGGTTCTGGGCTGCCATGTGGGTGCTGGGGATCGAACCCGGGTCCTCTGCAAGAGCGGTCGGCGCTCTTAACCGCTAGGCCATCTCTCCAGCCCGCTGGCTGCTCTTATAGAGGACTATGGGAGTTCAGTTCCCAGGACCCACCTGGTGGCTAACAATTGTCTGCAACTCCAGTTCCAGGGGATCTGACGCCCTCTTCTGACCTCCATTGGCATTGCACACACATGGTACACTTACATACAGGTAGGCAAAACACTCATACACATCAAATAAAAATAAAATATCAAAATCTAGGCTGGTAAAACTGCTTTCTGCACAATCCTGATTACCTGAGTTCAATAGCTCATCCCGGGAGGAGAGACTCGACTATGTTAGCAATATGGCGCCAGGTTTGGTGGCACATGCTTATTCCTAGCACTTGGGAGGCGGGCAGGTGGATCTTTGTGAGTTCAAAGGACAGCTGGATACTCATAATAGCGAGTTCCAGCGCAGGCAGATGGGCTACCAGGGAGAACCCTGTCTCAAAAAGACCAAAAAAACAGAGCGACCCCCGACCGCAACCCCCGTCCCCCCCCCCACGCCTACCCCCTACTGACCACCCCCCCCCCCCCCCCACCCCCCGCCCCCCACCCCCCCGCACCACGGCCCACCACATGCACTCATACAACACATACACTACAGAGCAAAACCCT
>VZQC01003245.1:110506-138525 GCA_009823505.1 Rhizomys pruinosus | reverse complement strand
TGTCTGCATGCAGGTCTGTGCACCCGTGTCGTGCAATGCCGCGGAGGTCAGAAGAGGGTCTCGGATTCCCCTGGAACTGGAGTTCTCCTGGAATTGGAGTTACAGACGGTTCTTAGCCGCCATGTGGGTGCTGGGGATCGAACCCGGGTCCTCTGCAAGAGCGTCGGTGCTCTTAACCGCTAGGCCATCTCTCCAGCCCCCAGCTTATTATTTAAAAAATTTTTATGTGTATGGAGTGTATTGGCTGCATGTAGGTAGGTGCATCTGTGTCATGCAGTGCCTGAGGAAGTCAAAAGAGGGTGTCCCCCTGGAATTAGAGTTTCAGACAGTCATTAGCTGCCAGGTGGGGGATACTAGGAACCGAATCCTGGTCCTCTTCAAGAGTAGCCAGCGCTCTTAATTGGTGAGCCACCTCTCCAGCCAGCAATATTTTTAAAAATATTTTATTATTTTTATTTTGTATGTGAGTGTATTGCCTGCATTTACGCAAGTGCACCCCTGTCATGCAATGTCTGCAGATCCTATCCAGGTCCTCTGTAAGAGCAGTCTGTGCCCTTAACAGCTAAGTTATCCCTGCAGTCCAACTTTTTCCCCTTCTTTGAGTCTGGTCTTGTAAGTGGACCGGGCTTGCATGTCCTGGAGGTCTTTACTTTGACTACAGTGGCTTTGAAGTTGCAGTGACTTTTTTTTGAGACAGGCTCTCCCTTTAGTCCCAGCTGGCCTGGAGTTCACTCTGTAGACCTTCAAGGCTGGCCTTGAACCCACAGAGATCTGCCTGCCTCTGCCTCCTAAGTGCTAGGATTAAAGGCGTGCGCCACCACGACTGCCCCATGAAGTTGCAGATTCTCTACCCCACGTGGCCACACACACAGTGGTTTCATTATTGTCCTGTCCATGAGTCAAACCCAAGGCCTCCTGGTTTCAGCACTCACTCTCTGGTTTCTGTTCCCTGTCCTGGGCTGCACCTTGCCTGCAGCTATAGTAGCATCCTCAAGACTTTGACCACACTAGCTGGCTCTGTGGCACCCACTATCTTGGGAGAACATTTCCTCCTAAGAACTCCAAGCCTCTGGACGTGGGCCACAGCCACTTCCATACTTTACAAACGTTGTGGGGGCCAAGTGGCAAGTTACTGTTGAAGTGTTTTGGAAAATTAAAATACTTGGTTTGCAAGCCAGCATGGATGCCCCGGGGGTGGGGGTGTGGGTGGGGCTGATGACCAAAGGCCTAGTTCTGCAGCTGGCATTGCTGACACTTGGCTTAACGGGTGGCTTTTTTTTTTTTTTTTTNACAGAAATGTAAGAATGTCATCAAATGGCACCTGAAACCTATAGTGGAGATTTTCCCACTTTGCTGTATGCCCCCCCCCATACACACACACCTGAGATTTTCACCAATGCATTTTTTTTGGTCTTTTTGAGACAGGGTCTCACTGTAGCTCCAGCTGGCCTGGAACTCTCTATGTAGACCTGGCTGGCCTTTAACTCACAGAAATCCACATGCCTCTGCCTCCCCAGTGCTATGGCTGGCACTTAAAAAAAAATTTTTTTTTTATTAATTTTATTTATTTCTGTATGTGTATCAATGTACTGTCTGCATGCAAGTCTGTGCACCCGTGTCGTGCAATGCCGCGGAGGTCAGAAGTGGGTGTCGGATTCCCCTGGAGCTGGAGTTCTCCTGGAATTGGAGTTTCAGACTATGGCTAGCACTTTTGAGAAGAGCCTCTTTAGATCCGCGGTTCGGTGCGAGTAGGAGAAATCTGGGAGGGGAGGGAGGTCCGAAGGCCTGCTCAGGATGGCTCTCCTCTGCGCCAGAGCCGGTTAGGCTTCTCTGAACCAAGGGAAGCAGGGACCTGAGCCCCGGGAAAGAAGGCGCTGAGGCCCGTCCGCCAGGCCGGGGACAGGAGGCGGGTCTCTCTGGGCTTTAAGTAGCCACGTGCGGTTGTTTCCGTGTCTGTGCGATCACGTGATCCACATCAGCTGACCCGTCACGGTGCAGCCCAGCGCTGGTGCCGGGTGCTCCCTGCCGCTGTGCTGCGCTCTGGAGCGCAGGACCCTGCGGAGGGGTAAGAGCACCCCCAGTCCTTTCTTCCTTTGCCGCGGGTTCTCCAATCCACCTGTACCCCAGCTCCTGTCCCTTGCCCATTTCAGCCCTCCCGGCCTGGCACCCCGGAAGCGACATCGAGGAGGGCCGTAGCTAGGCTCTGCCTCGCGCTGCCCCCAGGCGGCCAGGACCAGATGGCTCAGGGGCGCGGAGGGCGGGAAGTGGCTCCTACCGACGGGGGAGAGGGTTGGTCCCCATCCCCGAGCCCTGACATGGAGGAATTGCTCCAGAGCGTGGAGAGAGACCTGAACATCGATGCCCAGCAGCTAGCTCCGGCCCCGGGGGGCACCCACGTGGTGGCCCTAGTACCTGCGCGCTGGCTGGCCAGCCTCCGCGAGCGCCGGCTGGGCCCCTGTCCCCGGGCAGAGGGCCTGGGTGAAGCGGAAGTCAGGACTCTGCTGCAGCGCTCGGTGCAGAGGCTGCCCCCCGGCTGGACACGAGTGGAGGTGCACGGGCTGCGGAAACGGAGACTGTCCTATCCACTGGCCGGGGCCTTGCCCTTTGAGGAGGGGTCCTGTAGCCCTGAGACTCTCACTCATTTCATGCAGGAGGTGGCTGCCCAGAATTATCGGAACCTGTGGCGCCACGCATACCACACTTATGGGCAGCCCTATAGTCATAGCCCTGCCCCCTCTGCTGTCCCTGCATTGGACTCAGTAAGACAGGCTCTACAGAGGGCCTATGGCTGCTCCTTCCTGCCAGTGGGTGAAGCCGCCCAGTGCCCATGCTATGTCAGAGATGGGCCTTATCCTCCTCGAGGCAGCCCCGCCTGCCCCAGCCTTTTGCGAGCTGAGGCTCTGCTGGAGTCACCGGAGATGCTGTATGTGGTACACCCTTATGTGCAGTTTTCCCTGCATGATGTAGTCACCTTCAGCCCGGCCAAGCTGACCAACAGCCAAGCCAAGGTGCTTTTCATTCTCTTCCGTGTGCTGAGGGCCATGGATGCCTGTCACCGCCAAGGGCTGGCCTGTGGGGGCTTGTCTTTGCACCACATTGCTGTGGATGAGAAGCTTTGCAGTGAACTCCGGCTGGACCTGAGTGCTTATGAGATGCCCACTGAGGATGAGAACAAGGAGGCCCTGATAGAGAAAGAAGGAACAAGCATTGAGTCTGAAAAAGAGAAGACAAGGAGACCTGGGTGTCCCACCTGCCGCGAGGAACTTAGGGGCCTTGTGTCAGACTGGGTCCATGGCCGAATCAGCAACTTCCACTACCTCATGCAGCTGAATCGATTGGCGGGTCGGCGGCAGGGGGATCCCAACTATCATCCAGTGCTGCCCTGGGTGGTAGACTTTACCACACCCCATGGGCGCTTCCGAGACCTCCGAAAGTCCAAGTTCCGCCTCAACAAGGGGGATAAGCAGCTGGACTTCACATATGAGATGACTCGGCAGGCATTTGTAGCAGGTGGGGCAGGCGGTGGGGAGCCACCTCATGTTCCTCACCACATCTCAGATGTGCTCTCTGACATCACATACTATGTGTACAAGGCTCGGCGCACACCACGCTCTGTGCTGTGTGGACATGTCCGGGCACAGTGGGAGCCCCATGAGTATCCTGCTACCATGGAGCGGATGCAGACCTGGACACCTGACGAATGCATCCCGGAATTCTACACAGATCCCTCTATTTTTTCTTCCATCCACCCTGACATGCCTGACCTGGACGTGCCAGCCTGGTGCAGCTCTGGCCAGGAGTTTGTGGCTGCCCATCGAGCTCTGCTGGAGAGCCCGGAGGTGTCACAAGATCTGCACCATTGGATTGACCTCACCTTTGGTTACAAACTCCAGGGCAAAGAGGCTGTGAAGGAGAAGAATGTGTGTCTGCACCTGGTGGATGCCCACACCCACCTGACCAGCTACGGGGTGGTGCAACTCTTTGATCAGCCACATCCCCAGCGCCTGGCTGGGGCTCCTGCTCTTGCCCCTGAGCCTCCACTCATCCCCCGGCTGTTGGTCCAGACCATTCAGGAGACCACAGGCCAGGAGGACGTTCCAGGACAACTTATAAATGGGGTGGGCAGGCTAGTTGTAGAGGCCACTCCATGTGAAGCTGTTTGGACCAGAGATAGGCCCTTGATAGGGGAAGATGACTTAGAGCAGGCCACAGAGGCTCTGGATTCCATCTCCCTCCCTGGGAAAGCAGGTGACCAGCTGAGCTCCTCTAGTCAAGCCTCCCCTGGCCTCCTGTCTTTCTCGGGAGCCTCAGGTTCTCGACCAGGGCGCCGGAGCAAAGTTGCTGGGTCAGACCCTGGGGAGGGTGAAGAGGGGAAGATTGTTCTTCCTGAGGGCTTCAGTCCGTTGCAGGCCTTGGAGGAACTGGAGAAAATGGGCAATTTCATGGCTAAAGGCCTAGGGAGCCAGTTGGAGGTGCCTGCCCAGCCTCAGGTGCAGCCACCTGTGCAGTTGCAGAGCCTCTTCCATCGAGACATGCAGGTGCTGGGTGTCCTGTTGGCAGAGATGGTGTTTGCCGCCAGAGTCCGGACACTGCAGCCTGGTGCACCTTTGTGGGTACGCTTTGAGTCTGTTCGGGCTCTCTGCATGCGCCACTCCAAGGAGGTCCCTGTGTCTTTGCAGCCTGTGCTGGACACACTACTGCAGCTAAGTGGACCCAAAGCCCCCATGGTAGTGAAGAGGGGCAAGCTAGACTCACTGTTTGAGTACAGGCCTGTCTCCCAGGGATTGCCTCCACCCTGCCCAGCCCAGCTCCTCAGCCCCTTCAGTTCCATGGTCCCCTTCCCTTCCTATTTCCCAGCACTTCACAGGTTCATTCTCTTGTATCAGGCAAGGCGTGTGGAGGATGAGGCCCAGGGACGGGAGCTGGTATTTGCTCTCTGGCAACAGTTGGGTGCAGTGTTAAGTGACATCACTCCTGAGGGCCTGGAGATTCTGTTGCCCTTTGTGCTGTCACTCATGTCTGAGGAACACACAGCTGTGTACACTGCCTGGTACCTATTTGAACCCGTTGCCAAGGCCCTGGGCCCCAAAAATGCTAATAAGTACCTCTTGAAGCCTCTCATTGGTGCCTATGAGAGCCCCTGCCGGCTGCATGGGCGCTTCTACCTGTACACTGACTGTTTTGTGGCCCAGCTGATGGTGCGGCTGGGCTTGCAGGCTTTCCTTACTCACCTCCTGCCCCATGTCCTGCAGGTGCTGGCTGGGGCAGAGGCCTCCCAGGAGGAGAGTAAAGGCCTGGTTGGGGCCACAGAGGATGAGGAAAGTGATCTCACAGGGTCTGGGCCTAGTTCCTGTGCCTTTGGGGAAAAGATTCAGATGGATGGGGAGCCTGCCGCTCCCTCAGGCCTGGGGCTTCCAGACTACAGGTCAGGTGTCAGCTTCCGTGATCAGGTGGACCTTCCTGACACAGAGGACTTCCAAGCTGGGCTCTACGTGGCCGAATCTCCACAGCCACAGGAGGCCGAGGCTGTGAGCCTGGGCCAGCTGAGTGACAAGAGCAGCACTAGCGACACTTCCCAGGGCGAGGAGCGGGGTGGGGATGATGGTGGTGCTCCTGTGGACAAGAACAGCCTGAGGTCGGGTGACAGCAGCCAGGACTTGAAGCAGAGTGAGGGCTCTGAGGAGGAAGAAGATGAGGAAGGCTGTGTGGTGTTGGAGGAGGAGGAGGAGGAGGAGGAGCAGCAGCAGGATGAAGTCACAGGAGCATCTGAGCTCACTCTATCTGACACAGTGCTGTCCATGGGGACAGTTGTGGCTCCTGGCTCGGAGAGAGACAGAGAGGAGGAGGAAGAAGGGGAGGAGTCCCTGACAGAGCAGACAGAAGGCAAAGAACAGAAGATCCTCCTTGGTGAGTCTTTGGTTCTGGACGACTGCACTTCCTCAACATTTCCTGTTTAGTGCCAGGTATGGGTGCATCCAGATTCATTGTAGCACAGATGGAATTTACATACTAGGGAGGGGCCTCCAGGTCAGTAGTCTTATATAGTGTAATATATTAGTGCTATGTGTGAATGGAAAGTGGGGGCTTAGATCTAACTTTCAGGAGTCAGGGGTTTCCTTAAAAGTTAGGAACATTCGGGGCTGGAGAGATGGCCTAGTGGTTAAGAGCGCTGACTGCTCTTGCAGAGGACCTGGGTTCGATCCCCAGCACCCACATGGCGGCTGAAAACCGTCTTTAACTCCAGTTCCAGGGGAATCCAACACCCTCTTCTGACTTCCATAGCATTGCATGTGTGCGCAACAGTACATTCATACACATACGAAAATAAATAAATTTTAAAAAGTTAGGAACATTTGGCTGGGGTGGAGCTTAGCAGTAGAGCACTAAGCTGTTATGTGTAAGGCCCTGGGTATCCTCTCCCTCCACACACACGCACATAAAGAAACAAAGCTGTTTGTGATGGTCCACGCCTTTAATTCCAGCACTCAGGAGGCAGAGGCAGGTGGATCTTTGTGAGATCAAGACCAGGCTGGTGTACATAGCGAGTTCCAGGCCAGCTGGAGCTACATGAGAGAAAAGAAACAAAGCTACAGATAAGGTTCACGTGGAGTGGGAGCAGGCAGTTATGGTTAGGTGTGAAGGGAGAAGAGTAATCCAGATGAAGGGAACAGCATATGTATAAGTCTGTGAGGCTTTCATGGTTCTATTAGAGAAGCAGTGAAATGTCAGAGTAGTTTGCTTAAGAGAGGCGGCCACAGGGATAGTAGTTAGGGGCAGGCCTACATTTAAGGAACATTTGCTTGGGTGACCTTCCTGTAGATCATGTCCAAGAAGCCTGAACATCCAGTTCCAAAGGCCATGGGTAGGGACCTCTACCGCTTCTAAGTGGATGAGCCCAGTGTGGTCAGGCTCACTGGCAGAGCTTCATCCAGAGTTGGTTGGGTGGGGTACAGTGCAGTGGGTGGGGTAGGAAGAGTGATGTGCATTATCTGATGAGCTCAGGACCTTTTCTTGGCCTACAGATACAGCCTGCAAGATGGTCCGCTGGCTGTCTGCCAAGCTTGGCCCCACAGTGGCCTCTCGCCACGTGGCCCGGAACCTGCTGCGCCTGCTGACGTCTTGTTATGTTGGTAAGGCCTGGAGTTAGTGCTAGAGACCAGGTCTCTCCCCAGGCTTATGCCTGCTTCATCCTTCTCTAAGGGAATCCTTCCTTCCTTCCTCCAACTTCCTGGAGATCACTTCCTGGGCAGGTCCTGGGTCTTAGTCTATAAGCTCCTTCCTTCCTTGGGTTGGGAGCAGGGAGGCCCCCAAGATGAACAGGAGCCCCCCCCACAGTCCTGGGAGGCCAGCCTCCCTCCTGCCCTCCACTAGCTTCTTAAGGTTGCTGGCCCTTCCTCGGCAGGGCCCACTCGGCAGCAGTTCACAGTTAGCGGTGATGAAAGCCCTCCGTTGAGTGCTGGCAACATCTACCAGAAGAGGCCAGTACTGGGTGACGTGGTGTCGGGGCCTGTGCTCAGCTGTCTCCTCCACATCGCCCATCTGTATGGGGAGCCTGTCCTCACGTACCAGTACCTGCCCTACATCAGCTACCTGGTCAGTTGTTGGTTTATAAGGCCTAAGGTGGGGAGGCTAAGGACCTAAGGACTGGCTTAAGCTCTCTGGGGTCTCGGGAAGTTAGTGGGGTGGTCTGAACCTCACCTATCCTGCGGTCCCAGGTGGCCCCAGCAAGCAATTCAAGCCCCAGCCGACTGAACAGCCGCAAGGAGGCAGGGTTGCTAGCCGCAGTGACACTGACTCAGAAGATCATTGTGTACCTATCGGACACCACCCTCATGGACATCCTGCCTCGAATCAGCCATGAGGTCCTTCTGCCTGTGCTCGGCTTCCTTACCTCCCTTGTCACGGGGTAGGCCCCCATCCCACTGGGGAATAACCTGGGTTGGGGATCTCAGGGAGAGGCTGGGGAGTTCAGGGGGAAGGAGATCATACTGGGTTAGAGGTCAGGAATCCTGTTTCTGGGATGAAGGTATGGCTCAAAGATGATTTACCCAGCTGGCAAGAGGCCCTGGGTTTGAGCCCCAATTCTTTTCAAAGTTGGACATGGTGACACATACCTTTGATCCCACCTTTGAAAGGTAGAGGCAGTTGGATCTGTATGAGATGGAGGCCAGCCTGGTGTACAAAGTAAGTTCTAAACCAGCTGGAACCATAGGAAGCCCTACCTAAAAAAAAAAAAAAAGAGTGTTGGCGCACACCTTTAATCCTAGCACTCCGGAGGCAGAGGCAGGTGGATCTTTGTGAGTTCAATGCCAGCCTGGTCTACATAGCAAGTTCCAGGACAGCTGGGGCTACAGGGAGACCCTGTCTCAAAAAGACCAAAAAAAAGAAAAGAAAAAGAACCAAACAAAAAGCAGGGGTTGGAGAAATGACTCAATTTAAGATCACTGGCTGGGGCTGGAGAGATGGCCTAGCGGTTAAGAGCACCAACCGCTCTTACAGAGGACCCGGGTTCGATCCCCAGCACCCACATGGCTGCTGAGAACCGTCTGAAACTCCAATTCCAGGAGAACTCCAATTCCAGGGGAATCTGATGCCCTCTTCTGACCTCCGCGTGCATTGCACGACACGGGTGCACAGACCTGCATGCAGACAGTACATTGATACACATACAGAAATAAAATTAAAAAAAAAAAAAAAAAAAGATCACTGGCTGCATTTGCAGAGAACCCAAGTTCAGTTTCCAGCACCCACAAGGCAGCTCTCACATATCTGTTAACTCGTTTCAGGGGGATCCAATGCCCGCTTCTGGCCTCTGCAGGCATTGGATGCACATGGTGCACTTACATGCAGGCAAAACAAAACAAAACAAAAAATATATATATATAAAAAATTCCTCTTCCCCCAAATCTGGGCATGGTGGCACACATCTTTAATCCTAGCACTTGTGAGGCAGAGGCAGGGGGATCTCTGTGAGTTCAAGGCCAGCCTGGTCTACATAGTGAGTTCCAGGACAGCTGGGGCTACAGGGAGACCCTGTCTCAAAAAGACTAAAAAGCAAAACAAACAAACCCCCCCAAAACCAAAACAACAAAACAAACATTTAAACAAAAAACACAAAAATTTTGGTTTTGAAGCTAGCTCTAAATCTAAGCCAGCTACACGTTTCTTTTACCATGCTTCAGTTTCCTCATCTGGGTTGGAATGATTAGGTTTTTTTTTTAATATTTTTTTAAATATTTTTTTAAATTTTATTTATTCTTTATGTGTATGAATGTACTGACTGCATGCAGGTCTGTGCACCTATGTTGTACAATGCCACGGAGGTCAGAAGAGGGCGTCGGATTCCCCTGGAACTGGAGTTAAAGACGGCTCTCAGCTGCCATGTGGGTGCTGGGATCAAACCCGGGTCCTCTGCAAGAGCAGTCTGCACTCTTAACTGCTAGGCCATCTCTCCAGCCCAGGTTTTTTTTTTTTTCTTTTTCAGACAGGATAGTTCCAGGATAGCTGGGGCTATCCTAGAACTCACTATGTAGACCAGGCTGGCCTTGAACTCTGTTGCCTTCTGCCTTCTGAGTGCTGGGATAAAAGGTGTGTGTCACCACGCCTGGCTGGACTGATTAGTCTTAGAGCTCCTTTTACTTGAAGTTCTTGGTAGACTGGTCAAGTCCTTCAGAAATGGTCTTGAAGCTCATGTGCTGTGTTTCTAGGTTCCCCAGTGGGGCCCAGGCTCGCACTGTTCTGTGTGTGAAGACCATCAGCCTTATTGCCCTCATCTGCTTGCGCATTGGACAGGAGATGGTCCAGCAGCACCTGAGTGAACCTGTGGCTACCTTCTTTCAAGTTTTCTCCCATCTGCATGAGCTTCAACAACAGGTAAGGCAAAGCATCTGGGCTGGGCAGGCCAGGCCAAGACTGTACTGTCTGACTGCCTGGGCTTCCTGCCTACAGGATCTACAGCTGTATCCCAAGGGCAGTGTTGAGAGTCAGCTGCCAGAGGTGACCTTCTCTGATGGGCAACGGCAGCCAGTGGACCCCACCTTGCTGGAAGAACTGCAGAAGGTGTTCACCCTGGAAATGGCGTATACAATCTACGTGCCCTTCTCCTGCCTGTTGGGTACTGCCCCTATCGCATTCCTTTACACAGCCCTGGTGACTACATCTCTTCCCTGGAGAGGGCTCTAGAGATAGTAGCAGTGGGTTCCTCTTCTTTTACTTTTGAGAAAGAGTCTCCTGTAGCCCAGGCTGGCCTTGAACTCACTATATATAGCAAAAGATGACTCCGAACTCCTGATCATCCTGCCTCTACCTGTCTAGTATTGGCCATCAAGCATGGTTCTTCATTTTCTTTTAAAAACAGTATTATTTGGGGCTGGAGAGATAGCCTAGCAGTTAAGAGTGCCGACTGCTCTTGCAGAGGACTGGGGTTCGATCCCCAGCACCCACATGGTGGCTGAGAACCGTCTGTAACTCCAACTCCAGGAGAACTCCAGTTCCAGGGGAATCCAACACCCTCTTCTGACCTCTGCGGCATTGCACGACATGGGTGCGCAAACCTACATGCAGATAGTACATTCATACACAGAAAAAACAAAACAAAACACAGTATTATTTGTCTGGGTGTGGTGGCGCATGCCTTTAATCCTAGCACTTGGGAGGCAGAGGGAGGTGGATCTCAGTGAGTTCAAGGCCAACTTGGTCTACAGAGTGAGCTCCAGGACAGCTGGAGCTACAGGGAGACCCTGTCTTGAAAAGACCAAACAAAAACAAAAACAAACAAAAAAAAGTATTATTCGTGTGTATGTATATGACATATATATGAGTATGGCATATGCATGCACATATGTGGAAGTCAGAGGACAGTTTTTTTCCGCTCTCTCATGGGTTCTAGGGATTGAACTTGGGTCGTGAGGCCGGCAACAGGTGCTTCTACCTACTGATTCATTTCTTTGGCTTTTGTTTTTATTTTTCAAGACAGGGTCTTACTGTATAGCCCAGGCTGGCCTCATACTTGCCATCTTCCTGCCTCTGCCACTTGAACACCAGGATTACAAACATGTGCCGCTACAGTGGCTTTTGACCGTAGTCCTTAGAGTCAGAGCAGACAGATTTGGCCCCAGACTCCAAGTTCCAAGGTGACATGTAAACAGAGTCCATGTTTAGGAGCTGGCTATAGTGACTCTGGAGAAGACAGGGAAGTATGAATGATGGTCTTTAGGAACTGTCTGGAAAAGAAGGGGTAGCCTGCCATCTTTATGGTTTCCCTTATGGGTAGGAACTCTACTGGGCTTCACTCTAAACAGAATCAGCAGTCCTGTGGTTGGGTAGGTTATACTCCTACAGAATTTTAAGTTTTGGCAGCCAAGACTCCATCCATCTCACCCACCATTCTGTGTTTATTGCAGTATGGTGCCTGGTCTGTCCAAGCAGCATTCATGTACACATACTGCCAAAGAAATCCAAATTTGCCATGTGTGGTGGTGCACGCCTTTAATCCTAGCACTCGGGAGGCAGAGGCAGGCGGATCTTTGTGAGTTCAAGGCCAGCCTGGTCTACAGAGTGAGTTCCAGGACAGCTGGGGCTACAGGGAGACCCTGTCTCGAAAAGACAAAATAAAAAAAAAAAAAAAATCCAAATTTTATTAAGGAGGAAATTGAGGCTCAGAGAGAACTTAATTGTTCAGAGTGGCCCAGTCAGTACCTTCCCTGACTTCTGTTGTTTCTAAGCCCTGGGATGGATGGCCATCTGCTGCCTTCTCTGATCTTAGAACCTTTCCTACTCTTGTGCAGGTGACATCATCTGGAAAATCATCCCTAACCACGAGCTGGTTGGGGAGCTGGCAGGGCTCTATCTTGAAAGCATCAGCCCAAGTGCTCGTAACCCAGCCAGTGTGGAGCTCACCATGCCCAGCACCGCCCCTGAGTGGGACTTCCAGGGTGGGAGCTGTCCCCAGGATGATGGCCACTCTGGGACCTTTGGGAGTGTCTTGGTTGGAAATCGCATCCAGATCCCCAACTCTCAGCCCGAGAGCCCCGGGCCCCTGGGCCCCATCCCTGGGGTGGGCAATGGGGGTCTCAGCAGCAGAAGCGAGGACAATGCTCTGAAGCGGGAGCTGCCCCGGAGTGCCCACGGGCTGAATGGGAACTGGCTGGCATACTGGCAGTATGAGATTGGTGTGAGTCAGCAGGATGCTCACTTCCACTTCCACCAGATCCGACTGCAGAGCTTCCCAGGCCACACCGGGGCTGTCAAATGTGTGGCCCCCCTGAGCAGCGAGGACTTCTTCCTGAGTGGCAGCAAAGATCGTACCGTGCGCCTCTGGCCACTGTACAACTACGGGGATGGTACCAGTGAGACAGCCCCCCGCCTCATCTATGGCCAACACCGCAAGAGCGTCTTCTATGTGGGTCAGCTTGAGGCCCCACAGTGCGTGGTGAGCTGCGATGGGGCAGTGCACATCTGGGACCCCTTCACAGGTGAGTGGGCCCAAGTGAGGCCTGTTCTGTGCCTGCTATACTGTGCTTTACCAGTCCACTGGGAATGGAGCCTTAGGGAGACATGTGTAATGGCTTATTTTGAGGGGAGATCCAGTGAGGCTGGGCAGAGGGCAGAATGGTTAGTGCTTAGAATATGCGGCCTGAGTTTGAATCAGCTTCACCAACTTATCAACAAGCTGCTTTGCTGTTGGAAGTATCTGTTTTACATTTGCTTGAAAAAACTGGGGGCTGGAGAGATAGTCTAGCGGTTAAGAGCACTGACTGCTCGTGCAGAGGACCCAGGTTCGATCCCCAGCACCCACATGGCGGCTAAGAACTGTCTGTAACTCCCGTTCCAGGAGAACTCCAGTTCCAGGGGAATCCCAGACCGTCTTTTGACCTCCACGGCATTGCACGACATGGGTGCACAAACCTACATGCAGACAGTACATTCATACACATACAAAAATTTAAAGAAAAAAAAAAAAAGAATGCCAACTGCTCTTGCAGAAGACCCAGGTTCAATTCCCAGCACCCATGTGGTGGCTAAGAACTGTCTTTAAGCTGGGCATGGTGGCACATGCCTTATATCCTAGCAGAGGCAGGAGGATCTCTATGAGTTCAAGGCCAGCCTGGTCTACAGAGTGAGTTCCAGGCCAGCTGGGGCTATAGGGAGACCCTGTCTCAAAAAAAACAAACAAAAAACAAAACTGGTTTGAAGATAATGCATATAGGGGTTTGGTTTCTCATGCAGCCTGTAGCACAGAAGTAGCAAGCCAGATGATTACTGTTGTCACTGTAAGAAGTGTGGTTGGAAGTGGGAAGGGAATGGAGTAGTGGGCGGGCAGATGGAGGTGGCGATGGTGTCTGGTTAGAGCATGCTGTGTGATGAGGGGAGATTACCTTGGGAATGGGATCCTGGCTTGGCCACAGAAGCAGGAAGAAGGAAGAGTCCAGAAATCTCTTTTGCCTTCTCTGAGGATCACTGGGGAATGGGAGGTGGGTGTGGGCTGAGTCAGGGGGGCTTGAAGTAGCCAGGGTTCTTTGGTAGCCACTGACTGAAATGTACTGTGCCTTTCTTTTCCAGGGAAGAGCCTTCGTACAGTGGAGCCTTCGGACAGCCGGGTGCCCCTGACTGCTGTTGCTGTCATGCCTGCCCCCCATACCAGCATCACCATGGCTAGCTCTGACTCAACCCTGCGCTTTGTGGACTGCAGGAAGCCTGGCCTCCAGGTCAGGGAGTGTGTTGTTCCCTATGCCCTAGTCTGGGTCTCTTGGCACTTGGCAGAGAGGAGACTCAGAGAGAAAACCAGGGTACTGCACAACTGCAGCCCTGTGGGTGGGTCTCTGGCCTCTGGGGTTTTCTTTCCCTTGGATGGAGTGGAAGGCTTAGGCCTCCTGGGCATATGAGCCTGAATAGTGTGGGCTGTGGTGGGATGCGTGGTGTTGATCCATGGCACCTCAGCACGGTCTTCCTCTGCCTACAGCACGAGTTCCGACTGGGCGGAGGGCTGAACCCTGGGCTTGTCCGCTCCCTGGCAGTCAGTCCCAATGGCCGTAGTGTTGTGGCTGGGTTCTCCTCAGGCTTCATGGTGCTCCTGGACACCCGCACCGGCCTGGTTCTCCGCGGCTGGCCAGCCCACGAGGGGGATATTCTACAGATCAAGGTAAAGGACTTGGAGCCCTTCGCCTCCTTGTGGCCCTGCCTCATCCCCTCACCTCTGTTTAAGACTTGGCCTGAGAGAGAACAGGCTTCGGCTCAGGGACAGCTGGTGGGAAGGGAAAGTGGCCCCTGTAGGGCATCTCCAGAGCCATCTGCACAGGAGGCAGGCCAGGGGCGGGAACTAGGGGTAGAACTGACCCTGCTGTTCCATGGAGATGTTCTAATGAGTAACCCTTGTCCATATTTGTCTTGCTTGGAGGATCAGGGGTCGCGCCCTGTCCGTGACCCAGTTCAGGTTAAATAAAGCTCAGCTGGGAGGCTGTTTACTACCTGGAGACCACTGAGCAGAGTCCATGCCTCCTGCTGGGCTGCCCCTTGCAGGCAGGAGTGGGCCTGGGCCTGAGGATCATGTTCCTGTCCCCCATTTTCAATCACAGACCTTGGAATGCTTAGCAAAGTCTAGGAGAGGAAGGAAGAAAGGGGCTGCTTGCGGGAAGATTTTTCCCAGTAACTGGAATTCTCCTCCCCAGTGTGGGTGGAGGGTAGGGACATACACTGCTGCCACTGTCAAAGGCAGGCTGCCCTCCCCCCTCTCCAGGGCCCCAAGGTACCCTGGATTGCAAGTGTAAATTCCAGCATTCCAAGAAAGTGTCAGGATGGTGACGTGGGTGTTAATCCCAGTTTGCTGCGACCTTAGTTTGATTACTTAGCTTTTCTGAACTTTGGGGTTTCTCCTCCGTAAAATGAGGACAATGTTGTGGACTGGAGAGATAAGTCAGTGGTTAAGTGTGCTTGCTGCTCTTCAGAGGACCTGAGTTCAGTTCCTAGCACCCACCATAAGCTTCCTGTAACTCCAGCTTGGAGTCTGACACCCTCTTCTGGCCTCTGAGTGCACCTGCACTCATGTGGTATACATATGTATGCATATACATGCCCATGAATAAAAATAAATCTTTTTTATTTTTTATTTTTTGGTCTTTTCAAGACAGGGTCTCCCTATAGCCCCAGCTAGCCTGGAACTTGCTCTGTAGACCAGGCTGGCCTTGAACTCACAAGTGCTAGGATTAAAGGTGTGTGCCACCACGCCTGGCAAAAATAAATCTTTAACAAATGAGACTGGCCAGGTGTGGTGGCACATGCCTTTAATACCTGCACTGGGAGGCGGAGGCAGGTCTCAGATGAGCTCAGTCTGGTCTACATAGTGTTTTCTAGGCCATCTGGGGCTCCATAGTGAGACCCTATCTCAAATAAAACAAAAAGCAAAACAAAAAAAAAGAGGATAGTGGCAGCTCATAATTCTCAGGGTTGTCAGGAAGATTAGCTGTGGTAGTGCGGGCATGCCTAGTGATAGCACCTACAGAGCAGATTCAGCTCTCAAATGGGAATGATCCATATACACACAATATAGCTCATCTCATACATTTGGGGGGGGAGACAGAGAGAGAAATTGGTTTGGTTTAGTTTTTGTTTTGTCTTAAAAAATTTTTTTTTATTATTTTTTTATGTGTGTGACTGTACTGTCTGCATGTACCCGTGTTGTGCAGTGCCTCAGAGGTCAGAAGAGGGTGTTGGATTCCCCTGGAACTGGAGTTAAAGACGGTTCTCAGCCACCATGTGGGTGCTGGGGATCGAACCTGGGTCCTCTGCAAAAGCATTCAGTGCTCTTAACCGCTAGGCTATCTCTCCAGCCTCAAGTTGTACCACTTCTATCATTTTATCATCTCATTTTTGGTATTGCTTTCCTCCTCCTGCTCCTCCTCTAGNGGGCGGAGGGCTGAACCCTGGGCTTGTCCGCTCCCTGGCAGTCAGTCCCAATGGCCGTAGTGTTGTGGCTGGGTTCTCCTCAGGCTTCATGGTGCTCCTGGACACCCGCACCGGCCTGGTTCTCCGCGGCTGGCCAGCCCACGAGGGGGATATTCTACAGATCAAGGTAAAGGACTTGGAGCCCTTCGCCTCCTTGTGGCCCTGCCTCATCCCCTTCACCTCTTGTTTAAGGACTTGGCCTGAGATGAGAACAGGTTCTGCTCAGGGACAGCTGGTGGGGAAGGGAAAGTGGCGCCCTTGTGGGGCATCTCCAGAGCCATCTGCACAGGAGGGCAGGCCAGGGGCGGGGGAACTGGGAAACCGGGGTAGAACATGACCCGCTGTTCCATGGAGATGTTCTAATGAGTAACCTTGTCCTATTTGTCTCTCGTGGAGGATCAGGGGTCTGCGCCATGTCCGTGACCCCAGTTCAGGTTAACATAAAGCTCCAGCTGGGAGGCTGTTACTACCTGGAGACACTGAGCAGAGTCCATGCCTGCCTGCTGGGCTGCCCCTGCAGGCAGGAGTGGGCCTGGGCCTGAGGATCATGTTCCTGTCCCCCATTTTCAATCACAGACCTTGGAATGCTAGCAAAGTCTAGGAGAGGAAGGAAGAAAGGGGCTCTTGCGGAAGATTTTTCCCAGTAACTGGAATCTCCTCCCCAGTGTGGGTGGAGGGTAGGGACATACACTGCTGCCACTGTCAAAGGCAGGCTGCCCTCCCCCCCTCTCCAGGGGCCCCAAGGTACCCTGGATGCAAGGTAAATTCCAGCATTCCCAAGAAGTGTCAGGATGGTGACGTGGGTGTTAATCCCAGTTTGCTGCGACCTATAGTTTGATTACTATAGCTTTTCTGACTCTTGGGGTTTCTCTCCGTAACATGAGGACAGTGTTGGGGACTGGAGAGATAAGTCAGTCGGTTAACGTTGTGCCTTGCTGCTCTTCAGAGGACCTGAGTTCAGTTCCTAGGCACCCACCATAAGCTTCCTGTAACTCCAGCTTGGGAGTCCTGACTACCCTTTTTGAGCCTCTCAGACATTCGCCACAATGCACAATCATAGGTAACATAAAATATACATATACAGCATGAATAAAATATAATCTTTTTTATTTTATTTTGGTTCTTTTCAAGCAGGGCTCCCTATAGCCCCCCCAGCTAGCCTGGAACTTGGCTCTGTAGGCACCAGGCTGGCCTTTGAACCTCACAAGTGCAGATTAAAGGTGTGTGCCACCAGCCTGGCAAAATACAATCTTTAACAAACTGGAGACTGCGCCAAGGGTGGTGTGGCACATGCCTTTATACCTGCACTCGGAGCGGAGGCAGAAAGGTGACTCTGGAGATAAGCTCAGTCTGTCTACATAGTGCTTTTTCTAGGCCAATCTGGGGCTATAGTTGAGACCCTATCTCAAATAAAACAAAAAGCCATACAAAACAAAAAAAAGAGGATAGTGGCGCTCATAATTCTCAGTGGTTGTCAGGACAAGATTAGCTGTGGTAGTGCGGGCATGCCTAGTGATAGCACCTACAGAGCAGATTCAGCTCTCAAATGGGAATGATCCATATACACACAATATAGCTCATCTCATACATTTGGGGGGGGAGACAGAGAGAGAGAGAAATTGGTTTGGTTTAGTTTTTGTTGTGTCTTAAAAAATTTCTTTTTTATTATTTTTTTATGTGTGTGACTGTACTGTCTGCAGGTAGATAGGTGAACCCATGTCCTGCAGTGCCTCAGAGGTCAGAAGAGGGTGTTGGATTCCCCTGGAACTGGAGTTAAAGACGGTTCTCAGCCACCATGTGGGTGCTGGGGATCGAACCTGGGTCCTCTGCAAGAGCAGTCAGTGCTCTTAACCCCTAGGCCATCTCTCCAGCCCCCCAGCTTAGTTTTTTGAATTTTTATTTTCTTTGTGTTTTGCCTGCATGTATATAAGTGCACCATGTGCATGAAATGCCTTCAGAGGCCAGAAGAGGGCATCAGGTCTTCTGGAACTACCATGTGGCTGCTGGGACCTGAACTCAGGTCCTTTGCAAGAGCATCAAATACTTCTTGAACTCACAAAGATCTGCCTGCCTCTGCCTCCCAAGTGCTAGGATTAAAGGCGTGTGCCACCACGCCCGGTGAGCATCAAATACTTTTAAGCCCCTCTCCATTCCCTAGTTTGATTTTCAAATTTCATTATTATTTTTACTTTATGTGTATTAGTGTATTGCCTGCATGTGTGTAAGTGCACCTGTTTTATGGAATGCCTGCAGAGGTCAGAAGTGGGTGTTAGATCCCCTAGAACTGGACTCACAGATGGTTGTTAGCCATCGTGTGGGTGCTGGGAATTGAACTTGGAAAAAAAAAAAAAAAAAGAGCCAGTGCTCTTAATCGCTGAGCCATCTTTCGAGCCTCCCTAGTTTGATTTTTGGAGACAAAGTTCACTATGAAGCCCTAGCTGGCCTGGTACTTTCTGGCTAGAACAGGCTGGTCTCAAACTTGTCTCCTGAGTGCTGGGTTACAGGCTTGTATCATCTTGCCCAGCCAGTGATGACTATGTTAATGACTATATGTATGTATTTCAGTTGGTCTTACTATGTAACACTGGGTGTCCTGGAACTCAGTGTGATTGAAAATGTGTGCACTAAGCCCAGTCTCAGTATATTAATATTAATGATGACACACAGTACCCTGGGATGACCTTGAAGCTCAGTGGGTGGACAGGATGTTCAGGCTCCCATTGAAACTCTCTTCCTCTCCCACTCTCTGCAGGCAGTAGAGGGCAGCATCCTAGTAAGCTCCTCTTCTGACCACTCCTTGACTGTCTGGAAGGAGCTGGACCAGAAGCCCACGCACCACTACAAGTCAGCATCTGACCCCATCCATACCTTCGACTTATATGGCAGTGAAGTGGTCACTGGCACTGTAGCCAACAAGATTGGTGTCTGTTCCCTGCTTGAACCACCTTCCCAGGCCACCACTAAGCTCAGTTCCGAGAACTTCCGTGGCACTCTCACTAGTCTGGCCTTGCTGCCCATGAAACGTCACCTCCTGCTAGGCTCGGACAACGGCATCATCCGCCTCTTGGCATAGGCCCAGGCAGAAGCTGACTGGCAGGAGTGAGCTGGCATACCCAGGTCTAGGTCTTCATCCTGATCTCTCAGCAGCTCCCTCTGGCCAAGCCCCAGGCCCTGGGTACCCACATGGCCTGCCAGCTAGGATTTCCCAGCTCCTGAATCTCCAGAGCTATGCTGGCTGTCTTAGTGGTTCATTGATGAAACGATGAAACGGGAGATTCTGCCCCTAACCAGCAAAAGTACAAGGAACAGGGAAAAAGCACGGTGACCCCCATTGCTCCCTAAGTCTGCTTTCTGGGTTCATATAGGGACAAGGAAGCTCTAGGGAAGGGAGCTTCTAGCCAAGCTCACACCCTTCCTTTCTGGGCACACTCTGTTCCCTAGGGGCAGGAAAGTGTCCTTTTCCTGGGCACTGATGGTGCTGAGACTCCAGCCTAAAGAAGTCTGTCCATGATGTAGGAGTTTAGGGCTTTGGTCTGGGGTTTAAGTGTCAGCTACAGCCTTTAGCGGGACCAGGAGAAGAAAAAAAGAGGGCAGGATCAGGGGAGAGAAGGCGCATGGGCTAGCTGGTGCTTGCCAGGAGTGAATCCAGGCCTTGCCTTGGTACCCCTAACCACAGTATTTGTGCCTTGTGCTGGGGAGGCAGCCCTTAGGACCAGTACCCCTCAGGGGACAGTCCAAGCCCCTGGGAGAAGGGGCAACAGGAATCATCTCTGCACCTCGGAGTCCTCACCTGGAGCAGAGATGAGGTCTGAGGCCCCACTGCCTCCTCACTATTTGCAATAGATGTAAATATGATCAATAAATCCTTTGGATGAGCCATGGAGCTGAGGCTGTCTTTTGTTTTGCTCACGTTGGGCTCAAGTGATTCTGCCTCAGCTTCTCACACAGCTGGCATTACAGATGGGTGTCATCATCTCTGATTTAGGGTTTTTTGTCTCATGTAGCTCAGTCTGGCCTTATACTTGTTTTTTTGGGTTTTTTTTGGTCTTTTCAAGACAGGGTCTCCCTGTAGCCCCAGCTGTCCTGGAACTCACTCTGTAGACCAGGCTGGCCTTGAACTCACAAAGATCCGCCTGCCTCTGCCTCCCAAGTGCTAGGATTAAAGGCGTGCGCCACCACGCCCAGCTGAACTGGTTGTATAGATCAGGCTGTCCTTGATTTCTGCTTCCTGAGTCCTGGGATTACATAGGCATGAATTACCATACCTAACTTTCTCCCTTCCTTTCTCCCTTCCTTTCTCCCTTTCTTTCTCCCTTTCTTTCTTCCTTTCTTTCTCTCTTTCTTATTAGCTCTTCTTCTCTCTCATCTTCTTTCTTTTTCTTTCTTTCTTTCTCTTTCATATTTCTTTCTTCTTTCTTTCTCTCCTTTCTTTCCCTTCCTCCTTCCTCCCTTCCTTCCTTCCCTTCCTTCCTTCCTTCTTCCTTTCCTTTTCCTTTCCTTTCCTTCCTTCCTTCTCCTTCCTTCCTTACTTCCTCTTTCTTATATTTCTTTCCTTTCTTTCTTCTTTGCTTTCTTTCTTTCTTCTTAGGGTCCCCTGTGGTCCAGCTGGCCATTGAACTTGCTCTACTTCCCAAATTCTAGGTGTTTTTAAAATCATGTGCCATCCCACCTACCCCTTGCTCCTGGACTTTTCTTTTCTTTTTTGAACAGGTCTCTAACTTAATTATAACCAGGCTGGCCCAGAAACTTGCTATGTAGACCAGGCTGGCCTTGAACTTAGAGTTGTCCTTCCTTCTGCCTTCCTGAGTGTGCGGACTCCCATGAACCACATGCCCAAACCATTGCCCACAGCTTTTATAACCAGGGTTTTATGTCAGCTTGACTGGCCTTGAATTCAGTTGTGTAGCTGAGCTTGGACCTGAATCCCTATTACTTTTGCCTGCCACCTCCAAAATGCTTGGTATTAGAGGCTTGTGCCACCATGTTCACCAGCCTATAGGGCAATGAGAAGGGCAGGCAGGGAGGCAGGTTGGTCATTTGCCTCTGGTTTTGCCCAGATGCAGGCCACTGGTCTTAGCAGCCTCAGACCAGTTTTCAGAACCCCCATCCTTGGGGAAAGTGAGCCAGCATCGCTCCTGGAGAGGTCGGACCCTGGGAGCCTGCCTCCCTCCGCATCTCTTGGTCTCTCCACCCCTTGTCCCAGGGCCCAGGCTGGAGACAGCCAACCAGAATCCTGGGCTTCTTAGGGCTGGTGCTGGGTTCTCTGAACTGGCCCATGCAGCCTCTGCTTCCTTTTGGCAACTAGAAGGGAGAACAGGGGAACTTGGGGAGCAGAGAATCTGGATGTTGCTTCTGGACTCACTTTGTGCCTGTAGGCAGGTCACACAACCTCTCTGAGCCTAACTGACCAGGAGAGTACCCCTGTTGAGGGGCCATTAGAAGGTTTGCCATAGTGCCAGGCCCCTGTGTGTCTTGGATGTGCCTCTCAACTGTCCAGACCCAGATTTCTCACACTGTATTCTCCAACCCCTCTCCATGCTCAGCAGTGGCTCTGGGTAGCCGTCTTTAGGATTAGTACCCTTGGTGGGAAAGGGGCTCTGGTCCCATATCAATGTTTAACCGTGCAGTCAAATATTTACCAGCAGAGGAAACGCAACGAAAAAAACAGGGGTGGCTAAGTAGCAAAGGGTCTGGTGGGCGGACTGTGGCGTAGGAGGAGTTTTAGACGTGGGCTGTGTGTGCCAGGCAGACGTGGAGCAAAGTGAGAGGGGAACATCGTGTGCAGCACAAGGAGAACTAGGAGGTAGGTAGGATAGGTGAGTCCCGCTGGCTAGCAGAGTAGGAGATGGGAGGAGCTGCCTGCCTTAGCACAAGGCTCTGGAGTGAATTTATCCATGGAGCCCACAGTTCTGCTGCCTCCTGGTGTGGTGAGGAGTAGAGGTGGTGGGGGCTCCAGGAAGAGTCAGAGCCCAGGTTGGAGATCAGGCCTTGGCTTGGGCGGGGGGGGTTCACTGGGGACTATACAAGACTTGTCCAGAAGATTTGGAGAGATGGGTTTGGGGAGTTGGGGTGCGAGAGCCATTTTTGCAGTCCCTAGAACAAACCCTTGTCCATCCCCATCCACCAGCCTGGCTTCCCTGAAGCACCCCAGAGCAGAACTGGGGCATCAATGAGCCCTGTGGTACCGTAAGTCCAAGTGTCTGGCCACAGCCATTCCATTGGTCTGCTACATCAGGTCAACAGAGCAGCTCCGGCCACCTCCATCCCTGTCAAGTCCTCTGCCCATAGGCTTTTCCACTCTGCTGAGTGGGGCTTGGGAAGCTTGAGAAAGACCGGGTGAAACGGACAGCAGGTTGGACAGGAGCTGTATGGCGGGAGTCCTTCCCAGGGGCTTAGTATGAGGGCCAGGCATCATACATATCTACAAAGACTTTGTGGTCTTTGTGAAGCTTCAGAATCCACACGGGAGGAAGAAAGAATTCTGCCACCATTCTACAAGATAAAGCAAAGCCCAGAGGCATTAAGGGAGATGCTCAAGGCTCTATGGCTAGAGGCTGAGCCTAGATTTAAACCTAGGTCTGATTCACACTACAGCATCTAGAAGAATGAAGACCACAAGGGTGAAAAAAGTCCAGGGAATCCCACCTCTCAGGATGAGAACCACGGCTAATGTGTTTGGGTGTGGGCCCTGCTTTTGCAGCTTGGTGGGGTCGGTGAAGCTGTGGGTAGGTTTCTACCACCTGGCGTGCAAGTGTGAAGCAGGAACTAAGCCTTNCCTTCCTTCCTTCCTTCCTTCCTTCCTTCCTTCCTTCCTTCCTTCCTTCCTTTCTTTCTTTCTTTCTTTCTTTCTTTCTTTCTTTCTTTCTTTCTTTCTTTCTTTCTTTCTTCTTAGGGTCTCCCTGTGGTCCAGCTGGCCAGGAACTTGCTCTACTTCCCAAATTCTAGGGTTAAAATCATGTGCCATCCCACCTACCCCTTGCCTGACTTTTCTTTTTCTTTTTGAACAGGTTCTAACTATATAACCAGGGCTGGCCCAGAACTTGCTATGTAGACCAGGCTGGCCTTGAACTTAGAGTTGTCCTCCTCTGCCTCCTGAGTGCTGGGACTCCATGAACCACCATGCCCAACCATTGCCCAAGCTTTTGATACAGGGTTTTATGTAGCTTTGACTGGCCTTGAATTCAGTGTGTAGCTGAGGTTGACCTTGAATTCCTATTCTTTTGCTGCCACCTCCCAAATGCTGGTATTAGAGGCTTGTGCCACCATGTTCACCAGCCTATAGGGCAATGAGAAGGGCAGGCAGGGAGGCAGGCTGGTCATTGCCTCTGGTTGCCCAGGATGCAGGCCACTGGTCTTAGCAGCCTCAGACCAGTTTTCAGAACCCCCATCCTTGGGGAAAGTGAGCCAGCATCGCTCCTGGAGAGGTCGGACCCTGGGAGCCTGCCTCCCTCCGCATCTCTTGGTCTCTCCACCCCTTGTCCCAGGGCCCAGGCTGGAGACAGCCAACCAGAATCCTGGGCTTCTTAGGGCTGGTGCTGGGTTCTCTGAACTGGCCCCTGCAGCCTCTGCTTCCTTTGGCAACTATGAAGGGAAGACAGGAACTTGGGAGCAGGAATCTGGATGTGCTTCTGGACTCAGCTTTGTGCCTGTAGGCAGGTCACACAACCTCTCTGAGCCTAACTGACCAGGAGAGTACCCCTGTTGAGGGGCCATTAGAAGGTTTGCCATAGTGCCAGGCCCCTGTGTGTCTTGGATGTGCCTCTCAACTGTCCAGACCCAGATTTCTCAACTGTATTCTCCAGAAACCCCCTTCTCCATGCTCAGGCAGGGCTCTGGGTAGCCGTCTTAGGATTAGTACCCCTGGTGGGAAAGGGGCTTCTGGTCCCCATATCAATGTTTAACCGGATGTGCAGGTCAATATTTACCAGCAGAGAAAGCAAGCTGAACAGGGGTTGGCTAAGAGCAAAGGTCCTGGTGGGAGGAGAGAGTTAGACTGGGCTGTGTGTGCCAGGCAGAGCGTGGGGAGCAGCTAAGTGGGGCCAGAGGAACATCGTGTGCAGCAGCAAGGAGCCTGAGGAGGTAGGATGGAGGGGTGGTTCCGCTGGCAGCAGAGGAGATGGGGAGCTGCCTGCTTAGCAAGGCTCTGGAGTGAATTTATCCATGGAGCCCACAGTTCTGCTGCCTCCTGGTGTGGTGAGGAGTAGAGGTGGTGGGGGCTCCAGGAAGAGTCAGAGCCCAGGTTGGAGATCAGGCCTTGGCTTGGGGGGGGGGGTCACGGGGATATACAAGAGCGTTCCAGAAGATTTGGCTAGAGATGGGGGTGGGCAGGTGTTGGGGGTGGAGAGCCATTTTTGAGTCCCTAGAACAAGACCTGTCCATCCCCATCCACCAGCCTGGCTTCCCTGAAGCACCCCAGAGCAGAACTGGGGGCGAGTCAGGATGAGCCCTGTGGTTACCGTAAGTCCAAAGGTGTCTGGGCCACAGTCATTCATTGGGCTCTGCTACTAGGTCAACAGAGCAGCTCTCTGGCCACCTTGCCATCCCTGTCAAGTCCTCAGTGCCCATAGGCTTTTCCACTCTGCTGAGTGGGGCTTGGGAAGCTTGAGAAAGACCGGGTGAAACGGACAGCAGGTTGGACAGGAGCTGTATGGCGGGAGTCCTTCCCAGGGGCTTAGTATGAGGGCCAGGCATCATACATATCTACAAAGACTTTGTGGTCTTTGTGAAGCTTCAGAATCCACACGGGAGGAAGAAAGAATTCTGCCACCATTCTACAAGATAAAGCAAAGCCCAGAGGCATTAAGGGAGATGCTCAAGGCTCTATGGCTAGAGGCTGAGCCTAGATTTAAACCTAGGTCTGATTCACACTACAGCATCTAGAAGAATGAAGACCACAAGGGTGAAAAAAGTCCAGGGAATCCCACCTCTCAGGATGAGAACCACGGCTAATGTGTTTGGGTGTGGGCCCTGCTTTTGCAGCTTGGTGGGGTCGGTGAAGCTGTGGGTAGGTTTCTACCACCTGGCGTGCAAGTGTGAAGCAGGAACTAAGCCTTCCTGTTCTGGATACAGGAGCATGGCACTGCTCCGGGGATTGCTCGTGCTCAGCTTGTCCTGTCTGCAAGGTCCCTGCTCCATGGTGAGGCTGGCTGATGTCTGCGTGGGAAGAGGCTAGTCAGGCTGCAGAAGATGAGGGGGCAGAGACGAGCTGGGGAGAGGACAGAGGAGTGGAGAGGGAGGGGTGCTGGGTCCGGGAGGGCTTGGCTCTGAGTGGGTTCCCCTGCATCACCTCACCTCTTTCTCAACAGTTCTCCCCTGTGAGCACCATGGATCTTCCAAGCCAGGAGGTACTGGGGAGGGAGGGATCTCAGAGGAGTAGCATGCGGGTTTGCGGGTCTCTTCTGTGTCTTGGGCAGGTGGGGACCTGTGGGAGGGGTAATTTTCCATCTGCTTCCTCCTTTCCAGTTAATCAGTGAGCAGACCCAGCAGAAGCTTCCCCCACTTGCCCTCCTCAAGTTGGGCAACCAGGTACAACCAGGTGGGGCTGGGGAAGAGTGACTGCCCACAGGGAACAGGGTCAACGAGTAGGGACAAGGGAATGGGATGTGTGGCCATGGAACTGATGTTTGGGGGTTCAGAAAGGACAGGGTGGGAAGAACCCCAGTGTGACCTGTCTCTTTTCCCTCAGGTCTGGGACAAGGCCCAGCCACCCTTTAGCACTGGGGCTATGAGAGACACACAGAGAACTAGACCTGACCCCTTGACCTCACTGCTCTGTCCTTGTAGGAGCTTCGTGGTCAGACTACCTTGAAGAGGTCCCCAGGAGACTGTGAAAGGGCCCCAACTGCAGAAGAGACCCACACACTGGCAAGGGGCATGATGGCCTTCACTGCTGATTTGTTCTCCCTGGTGGCCCAAACATCCACCAGCCCCAACCTTGTCTTGTCACCCCTGAGTGTGGCCCTGGCACTGTCTCACCTGGCACTAGGTACTGGGGTAGCAGAACTGGGAGACCCCTAGGAGCTCAGTGCTACAGGGGTTATTAGTGAGTGGTTCCTCCATCAGGGACATGTGACATTTCGTGAAATACAGGTGCATAATCTGTCACCAGTCTCTGTGAGTCAGGATTTCCAGGGACATGGCCTAATAAATCCCTAGTTATTTTAATGCAAAAGTTGGATAGCTACAATAACTTCTACTGGACAAGAGGGTCTCATTGTGGGAAACAGGTTTAGAGAAGGAAGGCACATTAGGTGAAGCAAGGTCACCCAGTTTGTCAGCGGCAGAGATGAAGTGGAGCTCAGGAGTCCTGAGGCTCCATGGATAGAGCAGTGGTCCATGGCCACGCTCCTCATGGGGGACACAAGAGGGTGGAGCGGCAGTGGGGAAGGAAGAGCTTATGGCCCGGGGCCTCAGCCCACTTGGTTCCCTTCAGGTGCTCAGAACCAAACTCTGCAGAGCTTGCAACAGGTGTTACATATGAATTCAGGGTCCTGCCTCCCCCAACTCCTGAGCCACCTCTGCGGTAACTTGGGCCCCGGGGCAATCCGATTGGCTGCCAGAATGTATCTACAGAAAGGTAGGTGCTGATGGCAGAGGGGCACAGGTTATACCCCGCAGTGGCCAAGGAGGACTTGGTCTCAAGTAGAACATTGGTGACTATGAAGCCCACAGCCCTGGGGTGACCTTGTGGCCCATTGTGTGCAGGATTTCCCATCAAGGAGGATTTCCTGGAGCAATCAGAACGGCTCTTTGGTGCAAAGCCTGTGAAACTGACGGGAAGGCAGGAGGAAGACCTGGTGAACATCAACCAATGGGTGAAGAAGGCCACGGAGGGGAAGATTGAGGATTTCCTTTCTGAGCTACCAGATGACACCGTTCTGCTTCTCCTCAATGCCATCCATTTTCATGGTGCACTCTTCTTCCTCAGCCCTTGCACCCTGCAGGCTAAGCAGGGCTGTGTAGCCTTCATGCTGAGGATGCTCAGCCGTGAAGCGGGGGCCTGTCTGGGTGTGTGGGGAGGAGATCCAGAAGCTGGCTGAAGCTGTTGCAGACAGAATTCCCTTGAGAGAAACCTGGGGCTTCAAGGGGATGGAGAAACATAAGCTCAGATGTAAGGAAGAGACTTAAGATCAACTGGGTGCCAGGTGCATGCCTTTAATCCCAGCACTTGGGAGGCAGAGGCAGGTGGATCTTTGTGAGTTCAAGGCCAGCCTGGTCTACAGAGTGAGTTCCAGGACAGCTGGGGCTACAGGGAGACCCTGTCTCGAAAAGACCCCCCCCAAAAAAAGATCAACTGGGTGTCAACTGCCACAGGACCCCATGGGAGCTTAGTTTCTGCCTCTCATCCTTTGAGTGGGTTCTAGGTGGGATGGGCAAGAAGCCAGTCTCAGGCTACATGGCTCCTGCTCTCTGCCTGGCTACAGGTTTCTGGAGGAGCCAGTTTGACCCAAGCCTCACCCAAAGAGTCTCCTTCTACCTGGATGAGCAGTTCACAGTGCCAGTGGACATGATGCAAGCCCAGTCGTACCCTCTGCGCTGGTTCTTGTTGGAGCAGCCTGAGATACAGGTCACTTTGGATTTCCCGGGTCCTGGGAGGTGGGGGCAGGCTTTGGTGTGGCTTCAGGAGTGAAGGGGCACCCCACTTTCCCTATGGTCTTGCCTCTGGGGCAGGTAGCTCTGAAAGGTTTCACTATGCTTTTCACTCAGGGCATGGGCTCTTTGGGGTTCATTTGCTCAGAGAGATTTTGATGTGTGCCAGATACGTACTGTTCTAAACACTAGGGTTTTAGTGGAGCATGAGAGAGACCAAGGCTGTGCTCTTAAGAGGGAAGATACGGGGCTGGAGCGGTTAAGAGCTGACTGCTCTTGCAGAGGACCTGGGTTCAATTCCCAGCACCCCCATGGCAGCTAAGAACCATCTTTAAGCTGGGTGTGGTTGTGCATGCCTTTAATCCTAGTACTCAGGAGGCAGAGGCAGGCGGATCTCTGTGAGTTTAAGGCCAGCCTGTTCTACAGAGTGAGTTCCAGGCCAGCTGGGGCTATAGGGAGACCCTATCTCAAAAAGGAAAAAAAAAAAAAAA
>VZQC01003245.1:68494-104962 GCA_009823505.1 Rhizomys pruinosus | reverse complement strand
CAAGAATGAGCTGGAGATGGGTTGTTGGAGGAGGGGGGGAGTCAGTGGCTGGGGACAGATTAGGAAGGGCTCGAGGACAATGCTGAATCTTTTTTTTTTTTTTTTTTGGTCTTTTTGAGACAGGGTCTCCCTGTAGCCCCAGCTGTCCTGGAACTCGCTCTGTAGACCAGGCTGGCCTTGAACTCACAAAGATCCGCCTGCCTCTGCCTCCCAAGTGCTAGGATTAAAGGCATGCGTCACCATGCCCAGTCTATAGGCTGCTTTTTTATCCTGGGAGAAGTCACAGAAAGGGTTACCTACCTGAACAACTTGATTTCACCCCACTTCTCCCTTGCATTCTTCTCTCTCTCTCTCTGCTCCCGGAGCCCAGGTCTTGGCCTGGCGCTCGGTGGCTGCCATTGCCTCTCATCTCTCCCTGCAGCTAGGCTCGCCGCCTTAACTGAACTCTTAGCCCACCAGCTCCTTACTGATCACCTTCCATGTGTTCTGCAGCACATCGGTGTATGGGGGATGCAGTAAAACCAGCAGAAGGGGCCCTCCCTATTCGCCTGGAGCCCAAGCTTATGTGAGTGGTGTAGAAAATAAACAGCAGAGTTTGGTGACGGGGCCCTGGAATGAGCAAGTCAGTGCCGGACCAGATGCAGAACCATTCCCTGCCTGCCTTCTGACAGACACACAAAAATAAAAACCCAGGACACACTAAAGAAAAAGCTCTGCTGCATTACAAGGGGAAACTTGCAAGGTTTTGGGTTACTATGTAACTGTGAGATGGGTGTCACCACTGAGCTACACTCCTGGCCCAGGGGGGCTGTGCCTTCTGAGATGATATTCGAGTAGAGAGAGAGCTCATATTAGGACCTGAATATAGGTTAGGGACAAGAGAGAGATGAAAACAGAGGTAATTGGGGCCAGGGCAGTTGATCTGTGCAGGTCAGAGCCAACTGCAAGAGAAGCTGCAGAAACATTTTTACTTTAAAACTAAAATAAGCCAGGTGTGGTGGCGCATGCCTTTAATCCTAGCACTTGGGAGGCAGAGGCAGGCAGCTCTCTGTGAGTTCAAGGCCAGCCTGGTCTACATAGTGAGTTCCAGGACAGCCAGAGCTACAGGGAAACCCTGTCTCAAAAAAGACCAAAAATAAATAAATAAATAAAACTAAAACTAAAACAATTTATGTTTTTGGAAATATGATTTATTTTTATTGTGTGCATGTGAATGTTCAGCTACATATATGCAAATGCACCATGTGCTTACAATGCCTGCAGAGGACAAAAAGGGTAGGATCCCCTAGGGCTGGAGTAAAGAAGGGTGTTTGCTTAGCTGCCATGTGGGTGCTAGAAATAAACCTCTGTCCTCTGCAAGGGCAGCCAGATAACTGCTGAGTCATCTTTCCAGCCCCTACTTTAAAACTTTTAAGTGAAATAAGATATGCAAAGAGCACAACCATATATGAGTAACATAATCAGTTATGCGTGTGGTGAATGTATTTTTTTGTTGTTGTTGTTTTGGTCTTTTTGAGACAGGGTCTTCCTGTAGCCCCAGCTGGCCTGGAACTCCCTATGTAGACCAGGCTGGCCTTGAACACACAGAACTCCACCTGCCTCTGCCTCCCAAGTGCTGGATCAAAGGTGTATGGCACCATGCCTGGCTGAATGGAATTTTTTTACATGTACTAATTGCACCTGTTTGTGACCAGCCCCAGAACCACACCACACACACACACACACACATACACACACAGACCTCTCTTTCTGTCTTCTGGTGACAATGATGTGTTTCCTGTTGTATTTTTTTTACATGTATCGTGTATTGGTGCTGTGGCACACATGTTGTGGTCAAAGGACAACTTTGGGTGTCATTTCTCTCCTTCCACATGTGGTCATGCCTGGCAGCAAGTACCTTTACCCACTGAACCATTGTGCCAACCATTTTATGTGAGTCTTTTTTTTTTTTTTTTTGGTCTTTTTGACACAGGGTCTCCCTGTAGCCCCAGCTGGCTTGGAACCCACTATGTAGACCAGGCTGGCCTTAAACTCTCAGAGATCAATCCATCTGCCTCTGTCTCCTGAGTGCTGGGATTAAAGGTGTGCACCTCCATGCCTGGTGAGGGGGCTCCTAACCACTGAAATATCTCTCCTGCTCCGGGAGTTATTGATAAAAAGGGAAAAAGTCCCAGGATCAACCAAGCAGAAACAGAAAAGATGAAGCACTTAATGTGGAAGAAAATTGGAAGGTGTGGAGAAAGGGTTCCAAGGAGGATTGCCCCCCCACTTCAGAAGACAGAAGTTTCCATGTGGTGGTCAATACAAGGTCACCCCTGAAGGTGATGACAGCAGTTTCAGAGGAGAGATGAGGAGGAAACGGGAACAAAGACTGTGTGGATATAAGAGTAGACAGCTCTTTCCATCATGGCTGTGGGGGATGTAGCATAGAGATTGTTTTCAGGTCATCAAGGATTTTTTTTATTTTTATTTATTATTTTTATGTGTATGAGTGTACTGTCTGCATGTAGGTTGGTGCACCCGTGTCGTGCAATGCTGCAGAGGTCAAAAGAGGGGGTCAGATTTCCCTGGAACTGGAGTTAAAGAAGGTTCTTAGCCGCCATGTGGGTGCTAAGAATTGAACCCGAGTCCTCTGCAAGAGCAGTCGGTGCTCTTAACCGCTGAGCCATCTCTCCAGCCCTGATCAAGGATTTTTTTTCTCAGTGCTGTGATCAAACCTAAGGTCTTTTTTTTTGTTGTTGTTAAGAGCCTTTTCTTTTTTTTTTTTATTTATTTCTGTATGTGTATGAATGTACTGTCTGCATGCAGGTTTGTGCACCCATGTCGTGCAATGCCGTGGAGGTCATAAGAGGGTCTCGGATTCCCCTGGAACTGGAGTTCTCCTGGAATTGGAGTTTCAGATGGTTCTCGGCCGCCATGTGGGTGCTGGGGATCGAACCCGGGTCCTCTGTAAGAGCGGTCGGCACTCTTAACCGCTAGGCCATCTCTCCAGCCCCAAACCTAGGGTCTTGTACATGCTAGGTAAGTGCTCTACAACCAGGCCATTCTGCCAATCCTAAAAGGTGTCTTAAATTTTTTTACATTTGTTTGCTTTATTTAACTTTGTGTGTGTGTTTGTGTGCGCGCGCGCGTGCGCGCGCATGTACGAGCATGTAGGCACACGTGCCTCAGCACATAAGTGTTGCTCAGAGGACATCTTGTGAGAGTCGGTTCTTTCCTTCTGCCAGACTGAACTTGTGTCATCTGGCTTGGCAGCAGGTACCGACAGCTGTGCTCTGGAAGTACGGGCTTGTTTTGAAGTCTTGAGTAATTTCTCATATGAGACACTGGAAGAGGAGTCTGGGAATCAGTTTAGTGGACTTGGATGTAGTCTAATAGGCTGGAGCTCACAGAACCAAGCATGAAATGAAGGTTCTTCACCCTTCCAGTAGAGGGTGCACTCCTGCCAGAGGCTTTGCTAGCCAGGTGCTTTCTGGGTGCTTTGCCACCATGGTTCTGTGGTGGTCCACTTTGTAGAAGCCATGATGTAGAAACCTTTTTTGCTATTCGACCTTTTCTTCAGCTGGACTCTCAAGAGGCACTGGCATTAGACCAGCAGCAACTGCGAACATAATTGGATTTTCCACTCTTTCTCTAGTAGTTCCCTGTTGATGGCACTCTGAAAGCTTCCATGGTTTTTTTTTTTGTGTGTGTACGTGTATGAATGTACTGTCTGTATGTAGGTTTGTGCACCTGTGTTGTGCAATGCCGCGGAGGTCAGAAGAGGGTCTCAGATTCCCCTGGAACTGGAGTTCTGATGGTTCTTAGCCGCCATGTGGGTGCTGGGGATCGAACCTGGGTCCTCTGCAAGAGCAGTTGGTGCTCTTAACCGCCAGGCCATCTCTCCAGCCCACTTCCACGTTTTTTTTTTCTGGCACTGCAAACATTATACTGCTATAATGTTCCCCATATATTTCCTTGTGTACATATGTGCATTTCATTGGTGGATGTGGGGATTGAGTCTAGGGCTCATTCATGACAGGCAAGCACTCTGTCACCAAGTGACAGACCTGTGGGAGACATTTGTGACTATTTCCTTACGAGGGGAACGTTCAGTGGCAGATTCAGGCTTGCCCACCTTTCCCGGCCATATACAGTCATGCGCAACTTTGACATATTGGTCTTTTTGGCATATTAGTCGTCTGTCATACACCTCTTTGATGTGGCACATGAACATACACTACTGAGTGCATATAGGTTCCTATTTGATAAGCCTGAAACAGACTTATAGTCCTCTGATTATTAGTGATAATCAAATTTTTTTCCTTGATGGTTCTGGGGATCAAACCGAGGCCCTTTCATATACTATGGAAGTGTTCTTGAGCCAGACCCCCAGCTTCATAAAACTTTGTTTTGTGTGTGTTTTTGAGACAAGGTCTCCCTATAGCCCCAGCTAGCCTGGAACTCGCTATGTAGACCAGGCTGGCCTTGAACTCAACAGAGATCTGCCTGCCTCTGCTTCCTGAGTGCTGGGATTAAAGGTGTGCACTACCACGCAGCGAAAATATCGTTTTTGTTTGTTTTGACTTTTTGAGACACAGGGTCTCCCTATAGCTCCAGCTGTCCTGGAACTCACTCTGTAGACCAGGCTGGCCTTGAACTCACAAAGATCCGCCTGCCTCTGCCTCCCAAGTGCTAGGATTAAAGGCGTGCACCACCACGCCCGGCTCAAAATATCGTTTTTTATAAATTTATTTGCCACTTGGGATTCTTCTATGAATTACTGAATTACTTGGGCTTATTTTTCTCTTGAATTGTTTTTTGACCTATCATTGATTTATAATGCTTTTCACATTACAATTAATCATCTTTTGCCAGTGTTTTTTTGTCTTTTCTCTTTGTTTTATAGTTTTTTTGTATGAAAACAAATGTCTAACTTTACTGCCACATTTATTAATCTTTTCTCTTACAATTTGTGCTTCTATACTCTGGTTTCTTTTCAGATCCTATAAATCTTTCACCTTTTACAATTTGTGCTTCTTTTTTTAATTTTTATTTTTTTAATTTTTTTTATAATTTGTGCTTCTTTTGGCACTATGTAGCCCCAGCTGGCCTGGAACATACTATGTAGACCAGGCTGGCCTTGATTCCTGGCAGATCATAGAGAGAGATCTGGCTGCCTCAGCCTTTCCAATGCTGAGGTTGAAGGCACATGCCACCACACTCTCTTACATTTATTTATTTATTTATTTATTTATTTATTTATTTATTTGAGATAGTACCTTGCTGTGTATCCCTGATACTCACTATGTAGATCAGGTTGGCCTTAAACTTTTTTTTTTTTTTGAGACAGGGTCTCCCTATAGCCCCAGCTGGCCTGGAATTCACTCCGTAGACCAGGCTGGCCTTGAACTCACAGAGATCCACCAGTCTCTGCCTCCCTAGTGCTAGGATTAAAGGCACGCACTACCACGCCCAGCTTAAAGACAGTTCTTAAATGCCATGTGGGTGCTGGGAATTGAACCAGGGTCCTCTGCAAGAACAGTCAGTGCTCTTAACTGCTGAGCCATCTCTCTAGCAGAGCCTTAAATTTTTTATAATCCTCCTGCCTCTGCCTCTTGAATGCTGGGATTACAGATGTATTTCTTTATTTTATTTTGGGGAGCATGTACAGCATGGCACATGTGTGTAGGTATAGGAGACTTGAGGGGATCTTTTCTAGCATGTGGGTCCTTGGGATCAAGCTGAGGTTGTTGGGTTTAGTGACAAGGCTTAGTGACAAGCACCCTTATTCGATGAGCCATCTTTTTTATTTTAAGATTTATTTACTTTTAGTGTGAGTGTTTGCATGTATGTATGTGTACAACATGTGTGCCTGGTCCCCACTGAAGCCACAAGAGGGTATTGGATTTCCTGGAACTAAAATTACAGATAGTTGTGAGCCACTATGTGATGTTAGGACCTAAATCCAGGTTCCATGGAAGAGCAGAATTAACAGCAGTGAACTGTCTACTAGCTCTAATTTCTTTTTTTTTTCTTGAGACAGGATCTCCCTGTAGTCTCAGTTGGCCTGGAATTCAGTATGTAGACCAGGCTGGCCTTGAACTCAAAGAGATCCACCTGCCTCTCCCTCATGAGTACTGGGATTAATTAAAGGCATGCATACCTGGGTATTTTTTTTTTGTCTTTTCGAGACGGGGTCCCCCTGTAGCCCCAGCTATCCTGGAACTCACTCTGTAGACCAGGTTTGCCTTGAACTCACAGAAATCTGCCTGCCTCCTGCCTCCCAAGTGTTGGGATTAAAGGCGTGGACCACCATACCCAGCTGTGTTATTATTTTTGAGACAAAGTCTCAGGGAACTCAGGCTAGCTTCCAACTCTATATTTAACCAAGGATAGATTTCAATTCTTTATTTTATTTATTTTTGTTAATTAAATAAATTAATTATTATTTTTGGTCTTTTCGAGTCAGGGTCTCCCTGTAGCCCCAGCTGTCCTGAACTCACTCTGTAGACCAGGCTGGCCTTGAACTCACAAAGATCCGCCTGTTTCTGCCTCTTGAGTGCTAGGATTAAAGGCATGCGCCACCACACCTGGCTTTAATTTATTTTATTTTATTTTTTTGTCTTTTTTAAAAAATTTTATTTATGCTGGGCGTGGTGGCGCACGCCTTTAATCCTAGCACTCAGGAGGCAGAGGCAGGCGGATCTTTGTGAGTTCAAGGCCAGCCTGGTCTACAGAGTTAGTTCCAGGACAGCTGGGGCTACAGGGAGACCCTGTCTCGAAAAGACCAAAAAAAAAATTTTATTTATTTCTGTATGTGTATGAATGTACTGTCTGCATGCAGGTTTGTGCACCCGTGTCGTGCAATGCCGCTGAGGTCAGAAGAGGGCGTCGGATTCCCCTGGAACTGGAGTTAAAGATGGTTCTTAGCCACCATGTGGGTGCTGGAAGTGAACCCGGTCCCTGCAAGAGCAGTTTGGTGCTCTTAACCGCTGAACCAGTCTCTCCAGCCCTTAGATTTCTTTTTTTTTTTTTTTTTGTCTTTTCGAGACAGGGTCGCCCTTGTAACCCAGGCTGTCCTAAAACTCACTCTGTAGACACAGGCTGGCCTTGAACTCACAAAAGAGCCGCCTGTCTCTGCCTCCCAAGTGCCTAGGATTAAAGGCATGCGCCACCAACGCCCGGCAGATTTCGATTCTTTTTTTTTTTTTTAATTTTAATTATTTATTATTTTTAATGTGTATGACTGAACAGGTCTGCATGTCGAGTTTGTGCACCCTGTCCTAGACTGCCACAGAAGAGTCGAAGAACGTGTCCGTCGGATTCCCCTGTAAACAGGGAGTTCTCCTGGAATTGGAGTTCAAACGGGTCTCAGCCAGCCATGTGGGGAGCTGGAGGGATCGAACCCAGGTCCTTGCAGGAGCAGTCGGATGCTCTTAACCGCTAGCCATCTCTCCAGCCCAGATTCAAAATTCCTTAAGCCCCTTTCCTCCTTTTACCCTTCAAAGTAACTGGTATTTATCAGAGAGTGTGATACCCTCTTAATGGTTAGTTATTTGTTTGATTTTAAAATTTGGGGCTGGGAGAGGCCTACGGTATAAGAGCGAACCGACCGTATTCTCTTGCAGAAGGACCCGGGTTCGATTGTCCCCAGCACCCACATGTGGCCGAGAACCGTCCGAACTCCAATTCCGGAGAACTCGAGTTCCCGGGAATACGAAGCCCTCTTCTGACCTCCGCGGCATTGCACGACACGGGTGCCACACCGACATGCAGACATTACATTCCGACCATACAGAAAAAAAAAAAAAAAAATTAAAATTTATTTGTGCCAGGCGTGTGGTGCATACCTTTAATCCCAGCAAATGGGAGGCAGAGGCAGGTGGATCTCTGTGAGTTCAAGGCCAGCCCTGGTCTACAGAGCAAAGGCTCTAGGCCAACTGGAACTAAAGGAAGACCTGCCTCAAAATAAAAGCAAATTTTTTTTTTCTAGGCTTTTTTTTTTTTTTTTTTTTGATCGTTTCGAGACATGGGGTCTACCTGTAGCCCCCCGACTGTCCGGGAATTCGCTCTGGGACCCAGGCTGGCCAATTGAACTCACAAAGAATCCACCTGCCTCTGCCTCCCAAGTGCTAGATCAAAGCGTGTGCCACCAGGCCTGGCAATTTTTTTTTTCATTCGTGTGTGTGTGTGTGTGTGTGTGTGTGCCCAAGGAAGCCAGAGGAGGGTATCAATTGCACCCATTGCACCCACTGGAGCTGGAGTTACAGGAAGTCGTGAGCCACCTGACATGGGTGCTGGGGACCAAATTCACATCCATTTAGAAGAGCAGTAAGTACTCTTAACCACTGAGGCAATCTCTGTAGTCCTCTATATTTTCTTTTCTTAGAAAAATTATTATTTTCATTCTGCCAGAGGCGTGGTGGCGCACGACTTAATCCTAGCACTGTGGGAGGGCAGAGAGGCAAGGACGGATCTCTGTTGAGTTCAAAGGCCAGCCTTACGAAAGATTGAGGTGTTTTCCAGGACGCTGGGGCTACAGGGAGACCCTGTCTCAAAAAGACAAAGAAAAAAAAAAAAAAAAATTAATTATTTTCTTTTGTTAAATGTTACATAATAGGTTTTTGCCTTTCCTTTCCTAACACCTTGAAAAAAAATTTTTGTCCTTAAATTATTAGTCGATGTAATTTATATAAAAATTCTTAGTAAAAATAGCCGGGGTTTGCTGGTGCGTGTGTGGTCGCATAGGCCTTATAAATCCTAGCACACTTGTTAGTCGAGAGACAAGCAGATCGTGTGTGATTATGCAAGGCCAGCCTGGTCTACAGAGTGAGATTCCAAGACAGCTGGTGCTACAGGGTAGCCCTTCTGGAAAAGAGCCAAAAAAAAAAAAAAAAAAAAAAAAAAAAAAGATACAGGCAGTGGCGTGAGATATTTGCCTCAAATCGGTTTAATAGCTCCTACCTCATCTTGCATAGTACCCAGGTTCAAACTCCCAGCACCCACACGGTGTCTGAGAACGCACTGTAACTCCCATTCCAAGGAGAAACATCCAGTTCTGGGAAAATCCGACACCCTCTTCTGAATCCTCCGAGGCATTGCACGACATGGGGGCACAACCTACATGCAGACAGTACATTCATACACATAGAAAATAAAATAAAAAAAATTCAAAAATAAGCAAATAGCTGGGCACTATGGCGGCACCTGTAGTCCTAGCTACTTGGGAGGCTGAAATAGAAGATCACGCGAGTCCAGAAGATGGAGACAAACTAGGGCAATATATTGAGACCTCATCTAAAAGATAAAAACCAAAACCAGGGCTGGAGAGATGGCCTAGCGGTTAAGAGCACCGACCGCTTTTACAGAGGACCGGGTTTCGATCCCTAGCACCCACATGGCGGCCGAGAACCGTCTGAACTCCAATTCCAGGAGAACTCAGTTCCAGGGGGAATCCGACACCCTCTATTGATCTCCCCCCCCGCGGCATTGCACGACCGGGTACACAAACCTGCATGCCAGACTACATGCCAGACACAGTACATAAATAAATAAAAATGTAAAAAAAAAGCTTAAAAAAAAAAAAAAATAAAGTGGACGTGCTGCTCATAAAAAAAAAACAAAACCTATACTTACCTGGCAGGGGAGATACCATGATCACGAAGGTGGTTTTCCCAGGGTGAGGCTCATCCATTGCACTCCGGCTGTGCTGACCCCTGCGATTTCCCCAAATGCGGGACTAAAAAAAAAGAAAAGAAAAAAAAAACAAAAAAAAACAAAAAAAAACAAAACCAAAACCAAAAAATTGTTTGGGATGTAGATTAATAGAACTATTGGCTATTATAGAGAAAGCTCTGGTTCAACCCCTAGCACTGTGAAAAAAAAAAAAAACTGAAGTACAGGCCACAGGGGAACACTGCTTGCTCCTCTGCTTTTTTTTTGGTCTTTTTGAGACAGGGTCTCCCTTTAGTTCCACCTGGCCTGGAGCTTGCTCTATAGACCAGGCTGGCCTTGAACTCACAGACATCCACTTGCCTCTGCCTCCTGAATGCTGGGATTAGAGGCGTGCACCACCACGCCCAGCTGCTTGCCTTCTTATGTAACCCAGGACCACCTGCCCAGGGATGGCACCACCCACCATGGGCTGGGCTCTCCCACATCACTCAGCAACTAAGAAAATACCTCACAGACATGCCCACAGGTCAGTCTGATAGAGGAAATTTCGCAGTTGAGGTTCCCTTTTCCCAGGTGTGTCAAGTTGACAGCTGAAGCTGTACAGCACACCTGGGTGTAGAAACAGTTGAGATAGGTTAATTTCCTTTTCATACTAAGTGCTCAAAATCCAATGCTCAAACAGAGCTTGAATGAGTCCTAGCATTCAGGAGGAAGAGAGAGGAACATCAGTGGTTTAAGTTCATCTTACCCTACATAGAAAGGGCCAGGCTAGCCTGCGCTACATGAGACCCTGTCTCAAAAGAAAACCAAAATCAAAACAAAACAACAATCCTCAACCTCTCTGCCCAAAAGGAACAAACCCCACCAAAATCTGATGTTCATTTTACACTTAGAGCAAATGTTGCCTGTCATGGTCAGAGAAGCTACAGAGACAACTTGTTATTAGCCAGTAGGTTCTGGGATTTGGGGGTGGGGCTGTCATTCATCTACACCCTCCTCTTCCCAGTCCCTAACACAGTACTTTGCCTAGAGTTATTCCATAATTTTTTTCTTGAAAGGATCTGAGTTCTATTGAGTCTTTTTTTTTTTAATTTTTTTTTATTTATTTCTGTATGTGTATGAATGTACTGTCTTCATGCAAGTTTGTGCACCCGTGTTGTGCAATGCCGCGGAGGTCAGAAGAGGGTGTCGGATTCCCCTGGAACTGGAGTTCTCCTGGAATTGGAGTTTCAGACGGTTTTCAGCCGCCATGTGGGTGCTGGGGATCGAACCCGGGTCCTCTGTAAGAGCGGTCGGCGCTCTTAACCGCTGGGCCATCTCTCCAGCCCCCTCTATTGAGTCTTTTAATAAAGCTGAACCTTGCCCACTGGAAAGTTCCACTGGGCCCCACATAAGAATACTTGTAGGATCCACTCAATTTTCTCTTTTTGGAGCACTCCCCTTTCCTTCTCTGATATTTTCTGAATAGCTATTGGACTTTTCTAGCCAGTCCTCATACCTTTGGAGAAAACACTTAGTTATAAAGTTTAAAGATGGGCGCGTGGTGGCGCACGCCTTTAATCCTAGCACTTGGGAGGCAGAGGCAGGCGGATCTTTGTGAGTTCAGGGCCAGCCTGGTCTACAGAGCGAGTTCCAGGACAGCTGGGGTTACAGGGAGACCCTGTCTCGAAAAGACTAAAAAAAAATAAAATAAATAAAATAAAAAAAAGTTTAAAGATGGGCATTGGAGAGATGGCTCAGAGGTTAAGAGCACTGGCTGCTCTTGTACAGGACCTGGGTTCCATTCCCAGCACCCACAGGGTGTATATCTAGTTCTAGGGGATCTGACCCCCTCTTCTGACCTTCTTGGACATTGGATGACACAGGTGCACTTACATACATGCAGGCAATACACTTATACACATAAAATAAAAATAATAAAAGTTTAGAAAGGGATATATATATATTTGTCTTTTCGAGACAGGGTCTCCCTGTAGCCCCAGCTGTCCTGGAACTCACTCTGTAGACCAGGCTGGCCTTGAACTCACAAAGATCTGCCTGCCTCTGACTCCCAAGTGCTAGGATTAAAGGCGTGTGCCACCATGCCCGGCAGGGATATTTTTTAACGGGGTGTAGTGGCGCACGCCTTTAATCCTAGCACTTGGGAGTCAGAGGCAGGCAGATCTTTGTGAGTTCAAGGCCAGCCTGGTCTACAGAGTGAGTTCCAGGACAGCTGGGGCTACAGGGAGACCCTGTCTCGAAAAGACCAAAGGGGAAAAAAAAAAAGAAAGGGATAGCTTTATTTATTTATTTACTTATTTATTTGGGATAGCTTTAATCAGAATAGCTGAAATGTGAAACTTTCTGGGAGCTGATATGCTACAAGTCTGACAGCTCAATGTACACAACTGTTCCATGCATGAAGTTAACAGAAATATTGTTATTTTCTTTAATAATTACATTTATCTATTTGTGTGTGTGTGTGTGTGTAGGTCAGAGGACAATTTGTAGGAGTTGGTTCTCTCTAACTACCATGTAGGTTCCAGGATCAAACTCAGGTTATCAGGATTAGTGACAAGTGCCTTTACCTAGCAAGCCATCTAGTCAGCCCTTTTCTTTTTTTGAGAAAGGGTTTCATGTAGCCTAGTTTAGCCTAAAACTTACTGTGTAGCGAAGGCTGGCCTTGAAATTATGCCTGCAACTTCCAAATGCTGGAATCACAGGCATGCAGCGCTGCGCCAGCTATGGGAATGTTTAGGATTGGCTTCAGGTGATGTGTATTTGGAATACGTGAAACACAATTTGGTGTTTAGATTTGGATCCTATCTTCAAGATCTTTTGTGTAAACACAAATGTTCCAGACTGAAAAAAAAAACCTAAAATCTGGGGTGGAGAGCTTGGCTCAGTGGTAAAGAGCACTTACAGATTTTCCAGAGACCCTAGGTTTTGTTCCCAGCATACACACGGTGACATACCCTTTCTTACTTCAGTTCCAGGTGATCCAATGCCCTCTTCTGGCCTGGGTAGGCACCAGACATGCATGTGGTACACTGACATATGTTCAGGCAAAACACTCATACATACATACAATTGTGTGTGTGCATGTGTGTGTACATGTGTGTTGAGGGTTTCCTGAAGTCCTAGACTGCCTGGAATTCACTATGTAGACAGGCTGGCTTTGATCTCTGTCTCTCAAGTGCAATAAGATCTTTTTTTTTTAAAAATAAGATCTTTTTTTTTAAATTTTATTTATTTTTGTATGTGTATGAATGTACTGTCTGCATGCAGGTTTGTGCACCTGTGTTGTGCAATGCCTCGGAGGTCAGAAGAGGGCGACAGATTTCCCTGGAACTGGAGTTAAAGACGGTTCTCAGCCGCCATGTGGGTGCTGGGGATCGAACCCGGGTCCTCTGCAAGAGCAGTCAGCACTTTTTAAAAATTAAAAAAAAATTTTTATTTTATTATTTATTTATATGAGTGTACTGTCTGCATGTAGGTTTGTACAATTTCTGCATGTGTTGTGCAATGCCGAGGAGATCAGAAGAGGGCGTCAGATTCCCCTGGAACTGGAGTTCTCCTGGAATTGGAGTTACAGATGGTTCTCAGCCGCCATGTGGGTGCTGGGGATCAAACCCAGGTCCTCTGCAAGAGCATTCGGCGCTCTTAACCGCTAAGCCATCTCTCCAGCCCCTGAGCAGTCAGCACTCTTAACTGCTAGGCCATCTCTCCAGCCTTAGTTTATTTTTTTTTTTTTGGTCTTTTCGAGACAGGGTCTCCCTGTAGCCCCAGCTGTCCTGGAACTCACTCTGTAGACCAGGGTGGCCTTGAACTCACAAAGATCTGCCTGCCTCTGCCTCCCAAGTGCTAGAATTAAAGGCATGCGCCACCACGCCTGGCTATATCTTTTTAAAAAAAAATCCAAAATTCAAAAGACTTTGGGTCTTAAGGATTTTGGAGAAGGGAGACTCCACCTGGAGTCTGTAACTCTTATGAGGTTAGTGTTGAGTTTCATAACTGCATTGAGCTCCTAAATCTTTTTTATTTATTTTTAAATTTTTATTTTTTTCTCTATGTGTATGAATGTACTGCCTGCATGTAGGTTTGTGCACCCGTATCGTGCAATGCCGCAATGCCGCAATGCCGAGGAGGTCAGAAGAGGGTGTCGGATTCCCCTGGAACTGGAGTTCTCCTGGAATTGGAGTTTCAGATGGTTCTCAGCCGCCATGTGGGTGCTGGGGCTCGAACCTGGGTCCTCTGTAAGAGCGGTTGGCGCTCTTAACCGCTAGAGCTCCTAAATCTTTTTTTTTTTTTGGTCTTTTCAAGACAGAGTCTCCCCAGCTGTCCTGGAACTCACTCTGTAGATCAGGCTGGCCTTGAACTCACAGATATCCGCCTGCCTCTGCCTCCTGAGTGCTAGGATTAAAGGCGTGCGCCAACATGCCCGGCAAGCTCTTAAATCTTTTAGGACAAGGTGGATGCAAGAGTTTTCCTTGCTAGTAACCTCCAGTTCGACCTCCTTCCAGGCCTGGTATCTTTCATTTCTTTCTCTGGTCAGATCTTCACTGTCCTTTCTGATCTTCAGAAACCACAGAATTTCAGAGGGGAGTCCCAGCTCTCCATTATCCAGCCAAGGAAGGGGGGGGGCATGACATTATCTTGACCCCAGTTCCAGGTAGCACCAGAGCCAATGACCTGGCCATATGAGGCCAGTGTCTTCTCCACTCCTTGCTTCTGAGTCAATCTTTAAGACCCACCTCTGGCTGCTTCAGGTGCCCTCTGAAGTTGGCTATCAAGTGGAGAGTCTCAGTGAGGAGAGATAAAGGCCCAGGGAAAATAGGGTGGAAGAGGAGGGTGTGGGACTGTGTGGTCTTCAGGCATATATGTGGTGGAAGGGCAGCACTGGGTTAAAGTTAACATCCGACAATGATGCAATCACAGTCTCCAAATTGAGTGCAGGTCGCTTTAAGGGAGGAGTAGCTGTAATCTGAAGCCTGCTGGGTGCTGGGTTGGGAGGCAACTGCTCGGCTCCACTGCTTGCTGGAGCCCCCTCAGACTGCAAGCTGAGAGGGACAGAGGCTGGGAGTGGAGCTGCAGCAAGCCACAGGTAAAGCAGAGGCCCAGGTCTGGCATGGGGAAGACGGAGAAAGGGCCCCTGGCTAGGGGGACTGAGAGAGGCAGGGGTACCCCAGAAAGCAGAAAAGAGGGGCGCAATGAGGTGGAGGCAGGGATTATAGTAGTTTAAGTAGCAGGGTGAGGAGATGGGAGGAAGAGGGACTTGAGGGACAGAGGGCCAGGACTCAGTCCCCCAACACAAATCCACAGAATGAAGTGGGACACGATGTGTAGTGAGAACCTGAGAGGTAAGCTGATCTGAGTAGCAGACTGCCTCCCTATTTAGGGGCAGGATGCTCCCTGGGAGCTGCTTACACGGGGGTTGGGGGTGAGGAAGGTGCTCCTGCAGCCCACCTTGCCTCCACACATGCAGTTGCTGCTTTTCAGAACCAACTGGTGCTAATTTCAAAGGTCCTCCTCCCACAGCAGGAGCAGCGGCGCGAGCCCTGCCTGAGGGCTGAGACAGGGTCCTAGGGAGGTCTTCTGTTTAGCCCCTACCCACTCTCTTCTGCCAAGTTAGCGGAAGTCATGGCCCCTTGCAAACAATGAGCACTGTTTAGCTGAACACTGTGTGTGGGGTGTGGGGTGCGGGGTGCGGGGTGCGGGGGTCTGGCTGCCTTTCTGCGTCCTTTCTACCCTTCAAGGCAGAACACTGAGTGGTCTGAGTCAAAGGCAGGCTTCCCAAACGCCAGCCACTGTCTGGTCCTTAGCTACCCATTAGTTGAGCCCCCAGCCTTAGGGGGATGGGTGGGGACCAGGGAGTTCTAGTCCCAAGGCTGGTCTTTCTGGGGTGTCGGAAGTACAACTATGGGGTACTTTGGTCTATTTCAGATTTGAATAAAAAAAACATTCTCTGGGAGTTGGTGGTGTCGCCATGGGTGGGCCAGACTGGACCTCTGGAAACTCCTCAGGAGAGAGAGGCGCCCTCCCTGCACTGTCCACATGCCTATCACCATTTGGCTTGAAGGCTGCTGGGTTCTGGGAGGAGGAGGAGGAGGAGGAGGAGGAGGAGGAGCAGCAGCAGCAGCAGCAGCAGCAACAGTGTTTGTTTCCCAGCTGGGTTTAATATGAAACACATGTGTTGGCTCCCATTTGTCTTCCCAGCTTGGATGCCAGAGCACAGCATCTCAGTTCCCGTGCCTCTTGATTTGAGGCAGAAAGGCTGACTTTGGCCCAGAGGGGAGGATCTGGACCTCCCCCTGGTGCGCACCCCCCCCACCTCCCCCCCGGCAGCCCAGGACTCTGGCTTGGACACTGCCCTTTGGACAGGATGGCATCATTGTCTCTGTGCCCCTGGCCAGCCAATGGCTGCCTCCTCAGGCCACACAACAATCATCTTGCACAGGGCATTGCATTGTGTCCTGTGGACCCCACTGCAGACCCTTACTCTCTGCCCTCTCACAGCCCATACAGGGGCTTTAATATCCCTGTGGCTTCAGGCGGACGACTCGGACATTCCATTCTACCACAGTCCCTGCGTGTAGCTTTGGGCCAATGTCAGACCCTTCTGCCTTTCAGAGTCCCTGGCCTCGCCTTCAGTCCCCAGCCTACAGGTGTGGTAACAATGATCATGATGGGTCACATGATCTGTGGCTCTAGAGGGACTTAAGAATGTCCCACCTGCAAGTGCATCTGACTTATTTCCTTGACTAGGATGCCAGGGTGACCATCTCCTCCCTGCTTTCAATGGTTACCCTGCCCCTGAGGGACCAGAGGTCAGCCTTTCCTCTAGCCTTATCCCCCTATGTCTGACTACATTTTCAGTTTCCAGTAGGCTCTGGAAAGGCTCAGGGTAGGGCTGGTATGGCCGAGCTATAAGCCTGGCTCTGGCTCATTTTCTCGGTTGTCTCAATGGCTGTTTACTTCCTGAGCAATTGGGCAGCTGGGTGGAAGAGCCCCTAGCTGAGCACACAGGGGTCCCTAGAATTGTCACTGGAGGATGTGCTAGAGATGAGGGCTTAGTGAGAGCCAGGCTGGTCGCACTGACAATCCTGCTGTAAGCAGGGTAAACTCAGACTTTGCTTGCTGCTCTCCCTGTGCTGCAGTGCTGTCTAGTGGATCATCAGACTTAATTTTAAGGACTTTAGCCAACAACTGCACTCCTAACTTTTCAGATCTAATTAGTTCTGGGAAGTCAGAAAAGTTAGTGCTGTGTCTGGTGGGGAGGGGTTGGTATGTATAAAAGGGTGATGGAGTGAGGGGATACTTCCTGGTGTGTGCTGAAGCATGGATGGATGGAGCACAGAGAACAGGCAAAGGTCCTGGCTGCGCCTTGTCTGATTTTGGAACTAGAGGCTTTCTTTTTTTTTTTTAATTTTTTTTTATTAATTTTATTTATTTATGTATGTGTATGAATGTACTGTCTGCATACAAGTTTGTGCACCCGTGTCGTGCAATGCCGCGGAGGTCAGAAGAGGGTATCAGATTCCCCTGGAACTGGAGTTCTCCTGGAACTGGAGTTTCAGACTGTTCTTGGCCACCATGTGGGTGCTGGGGATGGAACCCTGGTCCTCTGCAAGAGCGGTCGGCACACTTAACTGCTAGGCCATCTCTCCAGCCCGGAATTAGAGGCTTTCTAGGACGCTCTTATCTGTGGACAGCCCAGCTGCCCTTCTCCCCAACCCCTGGACCTGACTCAGAGGCAAGGGATGGGAATGCAGAAGGACCCACAGCTCTGGACTCAGATTTGTTTTGGCTTGTGGTCCAGGTACCTGACCAGAATCTGGGCAGAAAGGTCACTGCTTAGGGAGGTGATGGGATGTGGGAGGTCCCACTGAAAAGCAGGGTTGTTTGGCCTGAAGGAAAGATGGCTCTGGAGTTTAGGAGATATTTCCATACTGGGAGAGGAAGAGGACATGGCTCTACAGGGAAGAAGTGGTACCCGATGATGCTGGTTAAAGGAACATTTGAGAGCTTACTGTTAAGAGAGCAATACTGCCGGGTGTGGTGGTGCACGCCTTTAATCCCAGTACTCGGGGAGGCAGAGGCAGGCAGATCTCTTGTGAGTTCAAGGCCAGCCTGGTATACAGAGCTAGTTCCAGGCCAGCTGGAACTAAAGGGAGACCCTGTCTCAAAAATACTAAACAAACAAACAAACAAAAAGCAATACTGTTAAGTATTAAGATATTATATAGGGGGCTGGAGAGATGGCCTAGCGGTTAAGAGTGCCGACCGCTCTTGCAGAGGACCCGGGTTCGATCCCCAGCACCCACATGGCGGCCGAGAGCCGTCTGAAACTCCAATTCCAGGAGAACTCCAGTTCCAGGGGAATCCGAGACCCTCTTCTGACCTCCGCCGGCATTGCACGACACGGGTGCACAGACCTGCATGCAGACAGTACATTCATACACATACAGAAAAAAAAAAAAAAGATATTATATAGGTAGATGTGGCTGTTCACACCTGAAATCCTCACACTTGGAAGGTAGAGGCAGGAGAATCACAAGTCCAAGGCCAGACCAAATATAGCAAGACTCTGTCTCAACAAAGGGTGTGTGTGTGTGTGTGTGTGTGTGTGTGTGTGTGTGTGTGTGTAGAGGCATATTCTAAACCTTAATCCTTAAAACAGTACCATTTTACAAAGAGGAAATTTATTATTTAGAGAGCAATGAAGACCCAGAATCAAGATTTGAACCCAGGCTGCACGAGCCTAGACCATAGCCTACTAATCAAGAGGAGGAAAGAAGGGACTCAAGCCAGGCATGGTGTCCCATCCCCGTAGCCCTCAGGAGGCAGTGAGAGGGGGGCTGATGTCATAGGCCAGAGAACTGGGGGGGTAGCAGGGCCCGATAAATCCTATTTGTGTCTTCTACCATTCTACGAAGATCCAGGTTCTGCTTATGAGGCAGGGTTCCAAATCCCATCAAGAGAGCTAGCCTGGTGCCTGTGGAGAAGTAGGATGCATCTGTGCTAGCCCATGCTTCTTAGGGGCAGAGGACTCTGTTGCTGGTCTTCACTGTTCTGGAGCTTTAGGGGTTAGGAGTTGGGTCTCCTGACAGGAACCACTGATGGAAGCATGGTTCATGGTGGGGTGGCAGGGCAGGTGGTGGTGAGGGGAGTGGCTTACTCTCTTTTCTCTTGCAGCCCCAGGATGCAGGCCCTTGTGCTACTCCTCTGGACTGGAGCCCTGCTTGGGTATGGCAACAGTCAGAATGTCGCCAACAACCCTGAGGTCAGTAGGGGTGGCTGGGCGAGGGCAGCAGCTGCTTCACCCCCTCCTCAGCAAGCAGCAGAGGAGATAGTACAGGGCCATAGGGGCCATAACCTGGGTCCCAGCCAGGCTGGGGCCTTCATTTCTCTAGCCTTTGTTCCTGGCATATTATGCCATATGTGTGTATGTGCGCATGCGTGTGGGAGTCAACCTAAGATCCTTAGGTCTGTTCACCTTCCTTCCTTCCTTCCTTCCTTCCTTCCTTCCTTCCTTCCTTCCTTCCTTCCTTCCTTCCTTCCTCCCTCCCTCCCTCCCTCCCTCTTTCTTGCCTGCATGTGGCTACAAGAGGGCATCAGATGCCCTGGAACTGGAGTTGTCAGCCGCCATGTGGGTGCTGGGAACTGAACCCAGGTCCTCAGTGAGAGTAGCCAGTCGTCTTAACTGCTGAGCCATCTCTCCAGCCCCCACCTTGGTTTTTGAGACAGGATCTCTCACAGGCCTTGTCAAACACACTGATCATTTCTGGGATTACAAGCACGTACCACCTTGCTCAACATTTTTTTTTTTTTAATTTATTTCTGTATGTGTATGAATGTACTGTCTGCATGCGAGTCTGTGCACCCGTGTCGTGCAATGCCGAGGAGGTCAGAAGAGGGTGTCGGATTCCCCTGGAACTGGAGTTCTCCTGGAATTGGAGTTTCAGACGGTTCTCCGACACCATGTGGGTGCTGGGGATCGAATCCAGGTCCTCTGTAAGAGCGGTCAGTGCTCTTAACTGCTAGGCCATCTCTCCAGCTCCCCTTGCTCAACATTTTTATTGTGGGTTCTGGGGATTAAGCTCAGGTCCTCATGCTTGGCTGAGTAACATTTTAGCAACTGAGCTATTACCTCAGCCCCACCAGTTTTCTTTTATTTATTTTTATTTATTTTTTTTTTGAGACAGGGTCTCCCTGTAGCTCTGGCTGTCCTGGAACTCACTCTGTAGACCAGGCTGGCCCCGAACTCTCAGAGATTCACGTGCCTCTGCCTCCCAAGTGCTAGGATTAAAGGCGTATGTGTATCAATGTATTGTCTGCATGCAAGTTTGTGCACCCATGTCATGCAATGCCGCGGAGGTCAGAAGAGGGTCTCGGATTCCCCTGGAACTGGAGTTCTCCTGGAACCGGAGTTTCAGACGGTTCTCGGCCGCCATGTGGGTGCTGGGGATCGAACCCGGGTCCTCTGTAAGAGCGGTCGGCGCTCTTAACCACTAGGCCATCTCTCCAGCCCCACCAGTTTTCTTTTAAAGTGGGCTAGGGAAGCAGGTGTGGTGGCACACACCTTTAATCCCAGTAGATAGAAGGCAGAGGTGGGTGGATCTCTGGGCGTTCAAGGTCTGCCTGGTCTACAAAGCAAGGCCAACATTACATAGTGAGACTGTCTCAAACAAAACAAAGCACAACAAAGAAACCAAAACCAAAACCCCAAAATAGAAATAAAAATTAAATTCAATTTTCGGCTGAGGAGATGGCTCTGGGGTTTAGAGTGGGTACTGCTCTTACAGAGGACCTAAATTTGGTTCCCAGCACTCATGCCAGGCAGCTCACCACTGCTTGTAACTCCAACCTTCAGGGGGATCCAATACGTCTGGCATCCATACACAGTGCACATATTCACACACAGACACATATGCATAATTAAAAAAGGAAAAAAAGTGCATGCCTTTAATCCTATCGCTTGGGAGGCAGAGGCAGGTGGATCTTTGTGAGTTCAAGGCCAGTCTGGTCTACAGAGTGAGCTCCAGGATAGCTGGGACTAAAGGGAGACCCTGTCTCAAAAATACCAAACCCCCCCCCCAAAAAAAACAAACAAACAAAAAAAACATAGGGGCTGGTGAGATGGCTCAGTGGTTAAAAGCACTGACTGCTCTTGCAGAGGAACTGGGTTTGAATCCTAGCACCCACATGGCGGCTAAGAACCCTCCTAAGCCGAGCTTGGTGGCGCACACCTTTAATCCCAGCATCTGGAGGTAGAGGCAGGTTAATCTCTGTGAGTTCAAGGCCAGCCTGGTCTACATAGTGAGCTCTAGCCCAGCTGGGACTAAAGGGAGACCCTGTCTCAAAAAGACAAAACAGGGCTGGAGAGATGGCCTAGCAGTTAAGAGCGTAGACTGCTTTTGCAGAGGACCTGGGTTCAATCCCCAGCACCCACGTAGTGGCTGAAAACTGTCTTTAACTCCAGTTCCAGGGGACACCAACATCCTCTTCTGACCTCCGAGGCACTGCACGACACAGGTGCACAAACCTACAAGCAGACAGTACATTCATACACATAGGAAAAAAATAAATTAAAAATAAAAACATATATAAAGACAAAACAAAAAACCCCATAAATCTTAAAAGAAAAAAAATAAAGTGGGTCAGGCTCCTGGGTCACAGATTACAGTGCTTAAAGCCAGCTGGTCCTCCCAGGCTGCCTGTCCCCAGCACAGAGCTTTTGTAGTCAGGGAGCACACACTCGTTCCAACCCCGAGCTAAGGGCCCCAGAGCCCAAAGGACAATCCCAAAGCCAGAAGACGTCATTCACCGTACCACCCCATTGGTCCCTGTGCTCTAATCCAGGGCTCCCTGACAGTCCCTGACAGCACAGGAGAGCCAGCAGAGGACGACGACCCCTTCTTCAAGGTCCCTGTGAACAAGCTGGCAGCTGCTGTTTCCAACTTCGGCTATGACCTGTACCGCCAGAGATCCAGTGCAAGCCCCAATGCCAACGTGCTGCTGTCTCCACTCAGCTTGGCCACCGCCCTCTCTGCCCTTTCTCTGGGTGAGTGTGCAGAAGGCCCCAGGTGTGATCTCAATCCTTCCTCCCATCCTCCATGCACTAGGGGAGCAGGAAAGAAGTTGGGGGATGAGGGTCATGGCTCTGGCAAGGTCTTAGCTGAGCTGATGGCCGCACACTTCCTCCTGCTCAGTATGTGACTTCAGTACTCATTCCTTGCTCCCCAACCGTGCTCCCTATTGTGTTAGCCAGTTGCCCAAGTTCTAGGGGTACCACTGCCACAGGCAGACCTGGGCTCTTCCTCAAAAGTAGTGTATGTTAGCGATGGGCGAACCTCGGCGCTGGCCCTCCTGTGAGCTTCATGCTTTGGCCAGTCTTAGGGTGCAGACATTATTTCTTCCAGTGCTCTCAAGCTCTTTGCCCACCCAGAATGTCTGAAATTATTGGCCTGCTCAGGCTCTCACAAGACAAATATCAGGAGTATAATATTCCTGTCCCAATGTGGCCCACTGGACAGATATCAAGCCCCCACCTTTTCTCTCTGGCAGGTGCTGAACAGCGGACAGAATCCATCATTCACCGGGCTCTCTACTATGACTTGATCAGCAACCCTGACATCCATAGCACTTACAAGGACCTCCTTGCTGCTGTTACTGCCCCTGAGAAGAACCTCAAGAGCGCTTCCCGAATTGTGTTTGAGAGGAGTCAGTAGCCTCTGTCCCCCCTCCCTTTCCCTCAGCTCAGTATAGTCCGAGCTGGTCTCCAACTCACAATTCATAACTCTGCCTCTGCCTTCCGAATGCTGGAACTCTAGGCATGTGGCACTGTGCCTGGCGCTTTGTAGCTTGGGCTGCCTGAGTGTGGGGCTATATGCTCCATACTGGCATTTTTGTCTAAACAATAGATGTGTGTGCTCAGGCCAGGCCTGGCACTGATGGGCAGAAAGGGGCCCATGAGTCCAAAGAGGATCAGAAAAAGGAAATGGACTGTGGGAAACAGCAGGAGGGTTTAGGGAAGGCAGTAACATGAAGAGACATGGCAGTAGGTAGAATACACTGTTCCCTATCCAGAGCCTGGGCAAGCCAGCAGATGCCCCAGCAAGTCAGAGGAAAATGCTGGGCACGAAGCTGGGGCCTGGCATCCTTTCAAAGGGGTGCTGGTTCAGCTCTCACATGCTAACCTCTGCTCCACTTCTTCTCAGAGTTGCGGATAAAATCCAGCTTTGTTGTACCACTGGAGAAGTCATATGGGACCAGGCCCAGAATCCTGACTGGCAACCCTCGAATAGACCTTCAGGAGATTAACAACTGGGTGCAGGCCCAGATGAAAGGGAAAATTGCCAGGTCCACAAGGGAAATGCCTAGTGATGTCAGCATCCTCCTCCTCGGTGTGGCTTACTTCAAGGGTGAGGGCTTCTTACTTCTTAGGTGAAGTGGGTGTTGGGGGCCCTATATGAACCCAGGGGGAAAGCCAGAGGATTTGAGAACTGCACATGCCTGTAGCATATCTGCTTATTATCTACCTAGTGTCTATGAATTGTTTGGTAAGTGTCCACGCAGTATAAGAGGCCAGATTAAGGCTGGACATAGATTACTGGCTTTTGAGTCAGATCATTTTTTTTTTTGGGGGGGGTGTCTTTTTGAGACAGGGTCTCTCTGTAGCCCCAGCTGTCCTGGAACTCACTCTGTAGACCAGGCTGGCCTTGAACTCACAGAGATCCACCTGCCTCTGCCTCCCAAGTGCTAGGATTAAAGGCGTGCGCCACCACGCCCGGCTTTTTTTTTTGGTCTTTTCGAGACAGGGTCTCCCTGTAGCCCCAGCTGTCCTGGAACTCACTCTGTAGACCAGGCTGGCCTTGAACTCACAAAGATCCGCCTGCCTCTGCCTCGCAAGTGCTGGGACTAAAGGCATGCACCACCACGCCCAGTCGTTTCCTCATCTTTAAAGTGAGGATCACACATCTATTTCATAGACACATATCTATGCTCTCTTGTTCTCCCAGTAACCCTGTATTGTACCTGGGACCCCACAGGTACTCAGTAAACTGCTGTCAGTTATCTTTTCCACATTCTTTCAGGCAGTGGTTCTGAGCACATTCCACAGGTCTTATGTGTGACCTGCCTTATTCAGATAAGAACTTGTGGCAGGGAGTTGGTTTGACCAACTTCCCCTTTAAAACCTTTTATGACTAGCTTACCAAGTAGAAGTAAGAGTGGACCCCTAACCTAGAGCAAAGCCTCAGGCCTTCCTACTTCCAGCACTGATCTCTGGGGGCTGAAAGAAAAGCTGTGCCTATGCCGGGCATGGTGGGCACACGCCTTTCATTAGCACTTGGGAGGCGGAGGCAGGCGGCTCTGTGAGTTTCAAGGCCAGCTCGGTCTACCGAGTGAGTTCCAGGACCGCCAGGCTACAGAGAGACCCTGTCTCAACAAAAAAAAAAAAAAAAAAAAAGACGCCTGCCTAGGGCGGAGAGGTGGCTACGGTTAATGAGTGCTGATGCTTTTGCAGAGGACCGGGTTCGCTCCCCAGCACACACATGGCGGCTGAGACCCGTTCTTTGACTCAGTTCCAGGAGAATCCACCGCCCTCTTTGACCTCCGCGGATTGCACGGACACGGGTGCACAAAACCTACATGCGGACAGTACATTCACACACACACAAATAAATGAATAAAAAAAAAAATTTAAAAGCTGCCTAAAACCAAAGAGCTTAGGAATTCAGAGCCAGAGCAACACAATCAGCATACTTCCATCTGAGCTTGCGCGGGTACAACAGGATGCTGGAAATACTGTGGTCTACGTCACACGTGCTGGGTGAGACAGAACAGCTTTGCCCTTGTGTGTCAATGCTGCTGACAACTGAGGCTGCTCTGGCCAGCAGGCACTCTTCCATGTGGTTTGCAGACACAGCATGGCCCTGCAGCCTTTCTGGTGGCAGGGGCTCAGGACACTCCATCTGTTTTATTTCAGGGGAGTGGGTAACAAAGTTTGACTCTAGAAAGACATCCCTCCAGGATTTCCACTTGGATGAGGAAAGAACTGTGAAAGTCCCCATGATGTCAGACCCCCAGGCCATTTTACGCTATGGCCTAGATTCTGATCTCAACTGCAAGGTACGTAGGGTGGGGTGGGTGGTGGGAGAGATCAGAGAGAGGCAGAATGGTGTTTGGAGTGGAATGACCCTTGGAGATATGACAGCTATCTCAATTTGGCTGTGTGACTCTGGGCAAGTTAGTAACATTTCTGAGCATTTCTCTTAAAGTGGAGTGGTTATCAAAATTGATCTCAGGCTATGCTATAAGGATTAAAGTAGGGCTGGAGAGATTAGCCTAGCGGTTAAGAGCACTGACTTTTTTGCAGAGGACCCGGGTTGGCCCGGGTTCGATCCCCAGCACCCACATGGCGGCTAAGAACCGTCAGTTAACTCCAATTCCAGGAGACTCCAGTTCCAGGGGAATCCGAGACCCTCTTCTGAACTCCGCGGCATTGCACGACACGGGTGCACAGACCTGCATGCAGACAATACATTCATACACATACAAAAATAAATAATAAAAAAAAAAAATTTTAAAAATAAAAATAAAAAAAAAAGGATTAAAGTAATGAGAAATGGGTTCTTGAGATCTGGCACTCAAGAGTTGGGAATAGTGGAACTCACCTGTAATCCCAGGACTTGGGAGGCTGAGGTCAGAGGGTCACAAGCCCAGCCTGGGTTACATGGTGAGACCATCTCAAAAATTAAACCGGCAGGGGTTGGGGGTGGGGGTGGCACACACCTTTAAGCCCAGCACTCAGGAGGTAGAGGCAGGTGGGTCTCTGTGAGTTTAAGGCCAGCCTGGTCTACATAGTGAGTTCCAGGACAGCTGGGGCTACAGGGAGACCCTGTCTCAAAAAGACCAACAAAAACAAAAATCCAAAACTAAACTAAACCAAAAAGTCAAAAAAGACTTGACCATCACTGGGGATATAGCTCAGTAGTACAGTATTTGCCCTGCATAAGCAAGAGTCTGGGCTTCATCCTTAAAATCACCAAAATGAGCCGGGTGTGGTGGCGCAAGCCTTTAATCCCAGCACTCGGGAGGTAGAGATGGGTGGATCTCTGTGAGTTCAAGGCCAGCCTGGTCTACAGCGTGAGCTCCAGGACAGCTGGTACTAAAAGGGAGACCCTGCCTCAAAAATACCAAAAATGGAAAAAAACTAAAAAAAAATCACCAAAACAAGAAGGGGGAGGGACGAGGCTTGGCACTGAAATACTGATTTATTTTATTCCTTCCTTTTTTTTGAAGGGTCTCATGTAGCCCAGGCTGGCATCAAACCTGCCATGTAGCTGAGGATGATCCTGAACTTCTGATTCTCCTGCCTCCACCTCAAATGCTGGGATTACAGACGAGTGCCAGCGCCCCTGGGTTTGTGCCCTGCTGGGGATCAAACCCAGGCTTCGTGCATATAAGGCGAGCACTCTGATATATATCCCCAGCCCAACTGTTTTTCTTGACAGCTTCTATTTTTAAAGAATTAAGAGTCAAATTTTGAAAATAGGTTACAAATTCCAAGTGCTGGCATTCTAAGATTTTCAGTATGTCTTTTATTAACTCTAAATCAGTAGTTCTTAACCTTTTCCCAGCATCTCTTTAGATATTTGACAAAAGTGCTTGAAACACTCTAAGGAAATGGCATTGGTGCACATGAATAAATTTTTTCTGTATGATTTCAAGGGGTTCCAGGGACTTCTGACATTGTTTGTTCCTTAGGTTAAGAACCTCTGTTGGCCAGGCATGGTGGTGCATGCCTATAATCCCAGCAATTGTGAGGTAGAGGCAGGCAGATCTCTGTGAGTTCAAGGCCAGCCTGGTCTACATAGTGAGTTCCAGGACAGTCAGGGCTATAGGGAGACTCTGTCTCAAAAAGACCAAAACAAAAACAAAAACCTCTGTTCAGAGGGCTGAAGAAATGGCTCAGTGGTTTCAGTGGTTAAGAGGCCCTGGCTGCTCTTTCAGAGGTTGGGTTCCCAGCACCCACATGGTAGCTAATAACCATTTGTAACCCCAGTTCCAGGGGATCCATCACCCTCTTCTGACCTCTGTGGGCATTGCACAACATGGGTGTACTTACATACATGCAGGCAAAACACTCATACAAATAAAAATAAATAAATAAATAATTGAAAAAGTAACCTCTGTTCAAAGGATCAATTTTACTGCTGCATCTGTATTGCTGTGCCTAAACCCCCATTTCCAGCCTGGTGCTCTACAAAAATCAAATCATCAGTAAATCAGCAGGTAGGCTTTGGAAGGAAACCAGAGACTTGAACTTCAATTTTAGTTCCTTAAAAACCACAGATGAAAATTCTTTGAAGAAACTTCAGTGAGTCTTAGGCTGAAAAGGAAAAGAGATTACTTTTTGAAGAACCAGAGTTCTAGAAAGCAGTAATCTGGAGACAACTGTTACTCAGATCCAGAGCTGCAGGAACACAAGACCTGAGCCCCACGGCAGGGAAGGGAAGGCAGCTCTGGGTGTGTGCCCAGCCCTGGGTCCTTGGGCCCGAGGACTGATCCACATGCTGCTTCCCAGCCCTGGGTCCTTGGGCCCTAGGACTGATCCACATGCTGCTTCTCTGTTGTTTCAGATTGCCCAGCTGCCCTTGACTGGAAGCATGAGTATCATCTTCTTCCTGCCCTTGACAGTGACGCAGAACTTGACCCTGATAGAAGAGAGCCTCACCTCTGAGTTCATTCATGACATAGACCGAGAACTGAAGACTATCCAAGCCGTGTTAACCATCCCCAAGCTGAAGCTGACTTATGAAGGCCAAGTCACCAAGTCCTTGCAGGAGATGAGTACGTTTGCAACTCTACTTTGCTCTTGGGGCTGGGAGCGGGGATGAGTGTCTTTGGGCCTTCGACCTTGCTAAGCAAAACGGAAAGTCCCATGGCTTTGTAGGGTGGCTCTGGGGGAAGACTGAACTGCCTCGCCATCGAACCCAGTCCTCAGCCCATAAGCACATACCCTGTAACCACTCGTATCTCACAGGTCAAAGCAGTGGTCCACTTCCAGCTTGCTTGCTCTTTTGAGAATTAGCATATAGATGTCAGGATCATGCTCTTCCTCAGGGCGGGCGAGAGGGTTGGACAGGAGGGGCTTTAAAACAGGAATCTCTCTCAATTTCTGCAGAACTACAACCATTGTTTGAGTCACCTGATTTCAGCAAGATCACAGGCAAACCTGTCAAGCTCACTGAAGTAGAACACAGGGCTGGTTTTGAGTGGAATGAGGAGGGGGCAGGAGCCAGCCCCAACCCAAGCCTCCAGCCTGCCCGTCTTACCTTTCCCCTCGACTATCATCTTAACCAACCTTTCATTTTTGTCCTGAGGGACACGGACACAGGGACCCTTCTCTTCATAGGCAAAATTCTGGACCCTAGGGGTGCTTAATGCTCCATCTTAATATCCCAGTTCCTAGAAAAAGCTAGAGGGATGACAGATTCATCCCTACAGTTTCAGTGTATCCTTGGCAATAAAAGAACTTTTCCTTAACTTTTGCTGTGTTCCTCTTCCTGTCTTAGGTATACTAAGTTTAATATGAAGATAAATTGTCCTTTAGGAATTTACCTTTTGGTGACCCAGGCCCATTTAAACTCTGCCAAAAGTAATTTACTGCTCTTGGAGTGTTTATGTATTCGGACTAATCCACGCAGAAGGGCACCACTGCCCCAATTCCTGAAGCTTGCTGTGTTCTCAGGTTTCTCTTACTATAACAAATACCCGAGATAATCAAAAGCTGTTTTAGTAGTCCCAGCTCAAGGCTGGCTCTGGGTGTGTGGTGAAGCAGCACAGCACAGCACAGCGCAGCACATCATGATTTGCCATCTGACTTGGAAGCAAAGAGGTGGCCAGGGATTCCCGCTGGCTGGCATGCTTCGCTTCCCATGACCTTTTTTCCATGCGGCCTAGCCTCTTAAAGGTTCTACTACATGCTTTTGAGAAACCAGACAGGATTATTTATTTATCTATATGCTGTTTGTGCAGGTATGTGTGTGTTTCAGATACATGTGGAGGCCAGAGGACTATTTTAGGTATCATTTCTCAGGAGCTATTCACCTTAAAAAAAAAGAGGGGGGGGCTGGCTGGAGAGATGGCTCAGCAGTTAAGAGCACTGACTGCTCTTGCAGAGGACCCGGGTTTGATTCCCAGCACCCACATGGTGGCTAAGAGCCATCTTTAACTCCAGGTCCAGGGGAATCTTTCATCCTCTTCTGACTTCCACAGCATTGCACGACCCGGGTGTACAAACCTACATGCAGACAGTATACGCATACACATAAAAATAATTAAAACCGGGCTGGAGAGATGGCCTAGCGGTTAAGAGTGCCGACCGCTCTTACAGAGGACCCGGGTTCGATCCCCAGCATCCACATGGCGGCCGAGAACCGTCTGAAACTCCAATTCCAGGAGAACTCCAGTTCCAGGGGAATCCGACACCCTCTTCTGACCTCTGCGGCATTGCACGACATGGGTGCACAAACTTGCATGCAGACAGTACATTCATACACATAAAAAAAAAAATAATTAAAACCAAAACCCAAAACCCATCACTATTCTGAGTGTGTAATGTGTGTATGGGCACATGTGTCACAGTGTGCATGTGGAGGTCAGAGAAGAACTTTGTGGAGTTGGTTCTCTCATCCTACCTTTGCACGAAGTTCTGGGAATTGAACTTAGGTTGCCAGGCTTTCGTGGTAGGTGCCTTTGCCTACTGAGCCATATATATATATATATAATTTATATTATTTATTTATAGACAGGGAGTCTGATCTTACAATGACAGATCGGCCTGCCTTTGCCTCCTAATGCTAGGATCAAAGGCATGTGCTACTGTGCCTGGCCTAATTTATTTATTTATTTTTGTTGGTCTCTTTGAGACAGGAGCCCCAGCTGGCCTGGAACTCTCTATGTAGACCAGGCTGGCCTCGAATTCAATTAGATCCACCTGGCTCTGCCTCCCATGTGCTTGGACTAAGTGTGCCACCAAACCTGGCCCTTCTGTCTCTTAAGTTTGAAACTCTAAGTGGCAATATTCACACATTTGGGGGAGGGATGCTGGGAATGCAACCCAGGGTTCATATACCTTTAGTGAGTTAGAACCCTCATTCTCCATGGGCGTGGTGATGCACACCTTTAATCAAGGCCCGCCTGGTCTACCTACCGAGCTCCAGGCCAGCTGCTGGGACTAAAAGGAGAGACCCTGTCTCAAAAAGACCAAAAAAAAAAGAAAAAGGAACCTCATTCTCTTCTCAGGATATCCTGTAGACCCTTTACTCCCTTTGAAATCATGGAGTCTATATTTTGTGAGCTTGAGGGGCTATAGTAGAAAGTTGTTTCAAGATGGCTCAGCAGTTAAGAGCAGTGACTGCTCTTGCAGAGAGGACCCAGCCACATGGCGGCTGAGAACCATCTTTAATTCCAGTTCCAGGGGAATCCAACACCCTCTTCTGACCTCCGAAGCACTGCATGTTGTGGGTGCACCGACCTACATGCAGATAGTACACTCATACACATAAAAAGTAATAAATAGGGGCTGGAGGGATGGCCTAGTAGTTAAAAGCGCCGACTGCTCTTGCAGAGGAGAGGACCCAGGTTTGATCCCCAGCACCCACATGGCAGTGGAGAACCATCTGTAACTCCAGTTCCAGGAGAACTCCAGTTCCAGGGGGAATCCGAGACCCTCCTCTGACCTCCTTGGCATTGCATGACATGGGTGCACAGACCTGCATGCAGACAGTACATTCATACATATAAATAAGAACATAAATAAAAAAATAATAAAAAAAGAAAAAGTTGTTTCAAACTGGGCAAGGTGGCTTTTGCCTGTAAACCTTAGTACTTAGGAGGCTAAAGCAGAAGGATGTTGAGTTTGTGGCTACCCTGAGTTAGAGTGAGACCTTGTCTTAAAATAAAACAACCTGGGGCTGGAGAGATGGTTCAGTGGTTAAGAGTACTGACTGCTCTAGCAGAGGATCCGAGTTCAATTCCCAGTACAGACGTGGTAGCTAACAACCATCCTTAACTCCAGTTCTAGGAGAATCCAATGCCTTCTTCTGACACGGGTACACTTACACATATGCAGCAATACACTCATACACATAAAAAAAATAAAATAAAAACAAACAAAAAAACCCCCCAACCAACTGAAGTAATCTATTTTCAGGTTTGCTAAGAAACAAACTCCGAAAGGAAGCATATGTGTTATAAAGTCATTCCTACAAATTTGACTTTTATTAATGTTTGGACAGTGACTCTGCCAAGAAGATTCAATAAGCCAGAGAGTAAGGACAAGAAAACTGCTAGGAAACAAACACAGGGTTGTCATCCAGGAAGAAGTTACCCAAGAATAAAATGGCCCTATATTTATTTCTCTATTCACAATTTATATACCACCTGTATTTTTTTCATTCTTTTTTTTTATTAATTTTATTTATTTCTGTATGTGTATGAATGCACTGTCTGCATGCAAGTCTGTGCACCCGTGTCGTGCAATGCCGTGGAGGTCAGAAGAGGGTGTCGCATTCCCCTGGAACTGGAGTTCTCCTGGAATTGGAGTTTCAGACGGTTCTCGGCCGCCATGTAGGTGCTGGGGATCGAACCCGGGTCCTCTGTAAGAGCGGTCGGTGCTCTTAACTGCTAGGCCATCTCTCCAGCCCTACACCACCTGTATTAATAAAGAATTTAAGGATTCAGGATATTGTAAGTGGTACTGTGTCCCTCTTGAGGTAAGGAGCCACACTGATTTCTTGCTGTATAATTATTTTTCAATTACAATACAATAACCAAGAGTTGAAATTCCCACTGGAGTGGTAAGTAGCACTTCATCACTACTAGAAACCAGAAGAATGTTTCAGGGAAATACTCATCTTCTAGTGAGATGGAATCTAGCCCAAACCCAAGGCTAACATCTAACTGCCTGCAGATCAGCTACAATCCTTGCAAAGGACTAGGCCTCTCCAGATACTAGTTCTAAGTCTTTTCTGGGGACTGGAAGTTTTTATTGGAGGTTGAATCCAATAAACTACTTCAGTAAACATCCATCAGAACAGGTGAGTGTCTCTCAAGCGACATGTTTCCCAGTCCTCATTGCTCTCATATACTAGGCTTGGGACTTGGGAAGTCCTGTCCTTCCTGATGACAGCTCTGCACCAACATAACCTCTTCGACTCACCCGCCAGGGTTCCATTCCTATGGGCCAGAGTGTAGACCCTACACCAAAGGCCCCACAGGGACGAGCGACAAGTCCAGTAAATAAGATTTCATCTCCTGGAGCTCCTGGATCTCATCACTTTCTGGGCCGCAGTGCACCAACAGGACCTGCTCTGCCTTCTCTATGGCATTCAGAGCTTCAGGTCCTGCAAACCTGAGCCAAGGGAGGGAAGGGAATCAGTCGAGCAGATGTTAACGTAGGCCTATTCCCTTCTGGAGGACACAAAGAGATCTAAGATCACTTTGTCCTCCAGGATATTAGCACCTAGAAGGGTGTATAAGACACCTTCAGAAGCACTCTGGAAAGCAAAGTTTGAGAAAAAAGTTGTGGTAAAAGGAATATAAAGACTCCAGGATCCTGGCTAGGTGTGGTAGCACATGCCATTAATCCCAGTACTCAGGAGGCAGAGGCAGGGGGATCTCTGTGAGATCCAAGGCCTGCCAGGTTTACATAGCAAATTCCAGGCCAGCTAGGGATGAGAGAGACCCTGTCACAAACAAACAAAAAAACAAACAAATCTTCAGGACTCTGAAAAAAACAGGCAAGTCTCAAAATCTTAGTCTGATACTTAGGCGAGGTTTATACAGGGTATCAGCTTTCCACAGCCGTCTAACCTAGCTGACTGTGCCCCTCCCTCTCTCTGACCAAAAGTGCTGTTTTTCTTTCTTGGTATCAGGTATACTTACTATTTACAATTTTAGGTTTAAGCTTCAAACAATTTCTCATACTAATGAGTTTTCTTAAAAAATATTTTATTGGGGCTGGAGAGATAGCCTAGCAGTTAAGAGCACCGACTGCTCTTGCAGAGGACCCGGGTTCGATCCCCAGCACCCACATGGCGGCTAAGAATCATCTTTAACTCCAGTAAGAGGGGAATCCGACACCCTCTTCTGACCTCCACGGCATTGCATGACAGGGGTGCACAAACCTACATGCAGACAGTACATTCATACACATACAAAAAATAAAACATTAAAAAAAATTTTATTAACCAAGTGTGGTGGTGCATGCCTTTAATCACAGCAGAGGTAGGCAGATCTCTAAATTCGAGGCCAGCCTGATCTCCATAGCAAGTTCCAGGCCAGCTGGGACTAAAGGGAGACCCTGTCTCAAAAAGACCCCCCAAATACATTTATTTTATGTGTACTGTCTGCATGTATGTACGTGCAATGTTATGTGTCATGCAATGCCCACGTAAGTCAAAAGAGGGTGTCAGATTCCCCTGGAACTAGAGTTTTTGATGGTTGTTAGCTGCCGTATGGGTGCTAGAAATTGAACCCAGGTCCTCTGCTAGAGCAGCCAGTGCTTTTAACCACTGAGCTGGCATTCCAGCACCCATAATGGGTTTTTGGGGTCTTTTTTGAGACAGGTCTCCCTAGAGCCCCAGCTGGCCTGGACCTCACAAAGATCCGCCGGCCTCTGCCTCCCAAGTGCTTGGACTAAGTGCATGCCACCACACCCAGCTTTAACTTTATTGTTTGTGCAGCACTGGGAATGGAACCCAGGGCCTTATGCTAGGCAGGTGCTCCACTCCATCAGCCGTGCCCTCAGCTCCCGCTTTTTAACCATTCTAGCTGGGTTTCTCCCCTTGACACAACCGACATGGGTAACTAACGTGGAAGCTGTCCTGCGTGCTGCCGCTGTAGGAAGTTTAGTAGCCTGTCTGGCCTCTACCCATCAGATGCCGATAGCATCCTTTGCTCAGGTCATGACGATCACAATCTCCAGCCAGTTCCAAATGCCATCTGAAGGCGATACCCCCCCCCCCCCGGCTGAAAACAGGATGGGATCCAAACTAGGGACAAGGCAAAGCCCCTGTAGTAGAGGGTGCTGGGAATGAGCAAAACAAGGGAGGTGTGATTAAGCAGACAGGAATGCTAGAGGGCAGGAGGGGCTGCCTGGAAAGTCCTCCCTGGGAAAATCACTTCTGATCTAAGATCTTTCCTACATCTCTCAGGAGGAAATTCTAGAGTCTGTCAGTGAAACAGAAGGCAAGGGTGTGTCCAAAAGAGGAAATAAGTCTCAGCACTCTTAAAACCACTGTAGCAAAAAGTCATACACTGAAGCACCTAGTAAAAAGCAGAACAGTATGTGCCCTGGCAAAGTTCTGGGGAAAAGGGAAAGACTTACCCATTGAACAAGACCTGGGCAAGTTTGAAGAGCTCACGGCCAATTTCAACACTGGATGGCCCATGACGGGCTTCAACCACTTGGAGACTCTTCCGTAGATGGATAGCAGACTTTTGCCAGTCTCCTATGAGAAAAGAAGTCTTATTCTAGAAAGGAACCTCAGTCAACTGAGGGCTCGCAGGTGAGGAAAGTTAAATGGAAGGGAGAATAGCCTCCATTTAGGGACCAAGGGAGAGCCCACAGACAGCAGGAAATGAAAGTGCGGGCCATACCTAAGGCAGCATAGGCCTGCGCCAGGCCATCTTCAATTTCCCCCACCACAGTGTGCTCTGCTGACAGGAAGCTCTCAGCATCCTCCTGGCACCCCAACAACTGTAGAATGGCTTCCTCTATCGAGTCAAAGAAAGAAAAAGCTTCATTACAGTTTCAGTCCTAAAAATGAGAACCCGGGTCTCAAGTTCCATACCAGCTAGGCAGAATATGGGAACTCCCGTCTGCCTGGGTCAACAACTTGCAACATTCCAGTAAAGCCATTGTTCTTCCTTGTCTTCTCTTTTGGTAGAAGCAGAAGCTGGATGGGCTGCCCCACATTTAGCCAGGGTTCCTAACATCCATTTTCCAACACAACCTACTCTACTATCACTTACAGTCATTTCTCTTGACTCTGGGATAAAGGTCAACTCTCAATCTAGGCTAAAGTAGGTGAAACAGATTCCCACAATGTGAAGGTCTAATTTTCAAGGGTAATTGTGAATTCTACAAATCCCTTCTCAAGAGAGGGACCCTCCACTCCACTTTTCTTTTTTGTTTTGGTCTTTTCGAGACAGGGTCTCCTTGTAGTCCCAGCTGTCCTGGAACTCACTCTGTAGACCACGCTGGCCTTGAACTCACAAAGATCCACCTGCCTCTGCCTCCCAAGTGCTAGGATTAAAGGCGTGCGCCACCACGCCCGGCTTCCACTCCACTTTTCAATGCAGTTGTATGATGTGCAACCTCAGGCACCGAGCCATGCCTCCAGCCCAAGAGCAGCATCCACCACTGCTCTCCAGAAGAAACTGGCACTGATGAGGGTACAACCTTCCTAGGTGGTCAGTAGCCTGAGCAGTTAAAATAAATGACACTGAATTTCTGGAGCTGCACAAAGCTCACAGAAGTCAGAGATACTTTTCTTGCCAGAGGTACTAGAACTTACCTAGTTGATGCATAAGACAACAATAGCTTAAATTATCTAGCACTTTTTCAAGGACACCAGATCAACAGCTGGTTAAGATTTGGTCTTGTTGGCCTAGATAGCCATCTTGTGGCTGGTGCTGGGATAATGCAATTCAATTCAATCATTACTGAGAATTTTTGAGTACAGAGTGATATCAATAAACAGAAGGGAAAAGGCTGGAAGAGCCAAGCAGGGAGCCAGTCTCACCTAGTTTACCATGTCTGAGAAGCTTCTGGGTCATATAAACCTGCTGCTGAAGGTCCTGTAGGCGAGAGATCAGGTGGTCCCTGCTGACGGACTCTGTGCAAGATCTGCTGCCACAGCTCAGCATAGCACCTCCCTGTAAAAGTCAGTCCTATCTTTATTCCTTTTTTTTTTTCCCACATAAATTTATTTATTTATTTATTTTTAACAAATCTAGACCCGTGTTCCCGCCCATTCCCCCACCCCGCCAGAGCTCATGCATTCTGCCAAACATGCTTTTCATCTCTTTCTCAATCTTTCTCAATATTCTCCATGAGGAAGTTGACTGTTTTGAGCAGAAGTTCACTGTTTCAGTCAGTTTTTTGATGCAGTCTTTTCTGTTGTTGTTTCCAAAATGCATTATGCCCAACTGCTTTGTACAAAAGCTCAGGGGGCCCCACACAAGAAATACTTACAACTGGGTAATTGGCACTAGCATCCACAGATGAGGGATACCATTCGTCGTTCGTTTTTCTGGGACTGTGTTACTTCACTCAGCATGATGTCCTCTAGCTCCAGCCATTTTCCTGCAAAGCTCGTGATGTCGTCTTTCTTTACTGCTGCATAGAACTCCATTGTGTAGATGTACCACATTTTCTCTATCCACTCGTCAGTTGAGGGGCATTTAGGTTGGTTCCAGCTCCTTGCTATTGTGAAGAGAGCTGCAATAAACATGGCCGTGCATGTATCTCTGTGGTGGCGTAAGTCTTGAGGGTACATGCCCAGGAGTGGTATGGCTGGGTCGGGTGGCAAGTTCATTCCAAGTCTTCCAAGGGTTCTCCACACTGCTTTCCATAGTGGCTGTACGAGTTTACATTCCCACCAGCAGTGGATGAGTGTTCCCCTTTCCCCACAACCTCTCCAGCACTTGGTATCATTTGTTTTCTTGATCCTAGCCAGTCTTATTGGAGTAAGATGATATCTTAAAGTGGTTTTCATTTGCATTTCCTTAATGATTAGTGATGTTGAACAGTTC
>VZQC01003245.1:52110-62461 GCA_009823505.1 Rhizomys pruinosus | reverse complement strand
ATTTTATTTATTTATTTATTTATTTATTTATTTATTTATTTATTTATTTATTTATTTATTTTTGTCTTTTTGAGACAGGGTCTCCCTGTAGCCCCAGCTGTCCTGGAACTCACTCTGTAGACCAGGCTGGCCTCGAACTCACAAAGATCCTCCTGCCTCTGCCTCCCAAGTGCTAGGATTAAAGGCGTGCGCCACCACGCCCGGCTCATAGCCTCAGTTTAAGCATGAGGAAAATGACAGCTCCAACAAAGTGGTGGAAATGTGAAAAATGCTGATATTTAAAGGGAAACAGTTAGCTTTCTAAAAAGTTGGGAAACCATCAGAGAACTGTGGTATCACTGTATATGTGCCAGGAATCTCAACAAGTCATTTGCCAGAGAAATAACTGGTCTAGATACAAATGTAATGAATAAAGAAAATACCATGAACCATCATGTGAAAATGTTCTACAAAGAAAAAATTAAATGTAAGAATTAGGTTGTCTCTCTGCAGACAATTCTGTTATCTGTTCCTATGGGGGACAAGGATAGAAAAAGTAAATACAACTCACAGGGAATCCAAATGACTCAATTTTAGTCAATAATTCTACAAACTGCATTAAAATTTTCATCAGAGCCTCTCCTAAGTGCTTAGCTGATTTTTGCCCCCTCCCTGTTTCAAATTCTACCTTCTGGAATATGTGCTAATGAGCAGTGAAAATGCTAAAAGGTAGGCAGCAGGAAGGAGCAGAACAGGGCAGGAACAATTTGTAGCCTGAATAATCAGCCTCTGCATAATTAAAAGTTGACTTGCATTCTCAACTACTGATAACTCGCAGTCTGTATTAGAACAGTTGCTAAAATTTTCCCAGAAAAAAAATGATCACAATACAGTGAGTAATGTCAGCCTCGTGAATTATTTATAGACTCTCCTCTAACAGAAGGCCCAGGAACTGAGTATTGGTGTCAGAGCTGAATGTCTCTAATTATTTCTAAAAAATTAAGTATTGATTAAAAAAAATTACTCAATATTTTGCATGAGTCACCTATTAGTAGAGATAATAAAATATGTGTGTGCCTTATCAACCAAGTTTAGTATGTGACATTTTGTATATAAAAATAAGTGGGAGGGGCTGAAGAGATGGCCTAGCGGTTAAGAGCACCGACTGCTCTTGCAGAGGACCAGGGTTCGATCCCCAGCACCCACATGGTGGCTGAGAACAGTCTGTACCTCCAATTCCAGGAGAACTCCAGTTCCAGTGGAATCCGACACCCTCTTCTGACCTCCCTCAGAGGCATTGCATGACATGGGTGCACAAACCTACATGCCGATACTACATTCATACACATAAAAAAAAATTAAAAATAAGTGGTAATAATTCTTTAGCAAGTGTACCTTGCTAACAACCCTACTGCATTCAAAATGGTATTCAAGTAAAAGAACAACAAAAATATTTGCTCTTAATATTCTGGAATATAGCTACCTGGTAAATACCTTGCAAAATGAGAAACTGCATACATGCCGGGTAATCAAGGACCCAAACTAAGGGCTGCTGAAGAGTAAAAGCAAAGGGTGGTGAACCGATGTGAAGTTATACAAAGCCTTATGAAGGCTTGTTAAGACAGGAACACAGATGTGTCTCTCCCACTGAGACAGAACCACACACACCTATAGCAAGGTAGAGAAGTTCATCAGTAGCCTACCCTATCCCTTGAGAGGGGACCAGAGAGAGGGTTCTGAGGAACTTTGATTAAAAAGGATTTATGCAAAGATAATAACATAGGTTTTTATAGGTTTTTGTCAAAGTCTATCCTAGTTAACACTTTAATCCTTCTTCTGTGCTACCAATGAAACAGCTGCTAATGAAATTCAATGAGAACACTAAACTGGGAGGTGTTGGAACCCCAGAGAAATAATAAAAAGGGATATAACAAGATTAGAACTATAGCAGACTAAAACAAAATGAGTTTTTAAAAAGTGAACAATGGCCGGGCATGGTGGTGCACACCTTTAATCCCAGCACTCAGGAGGCAGAAGCAGGTGGATCTCTGTGAGTTCAAGGCCAGTCTGGCCTACATAGGGAGTTCCAGGCCAGCTGGGGCTACAGGGAGATCATATCTCAAAAAGACCAAAAACAAAATAAAAATGTTCACATGAAAATATTCTTGGCACTGGGATTGTTTTTATTAGGATGGTCATCTATAATCCTATTAGGCAGGTTCAACATTTTTGTATATTTTCTTTGTAGTGGTCTTTCTAGTTTTACATGTAGAATGTCTTGAGATGGGCATGGTGGTGCACGCCTTTAATCCTAGCACTTGGGAGGCAGAGGCAGGCGGATCTTTGTGAGTTCAAGGCCAGCCTGGTCTACAGTGTGAGTTCCAGGACAGCTGGGGCTACAGGGATACCCTGTCTCGAAAAGACCAAAAAAAAGAATGTCTTGAAGTATTTATTATTTTCATTTTATGTGTATGAGTGCATTTCCTACATAAATGTAAGTGCATCCATGTCATGCAATGCCCAAAGAGGTCAGAAGAGGGCAGTAGATCTCCTAGAACTGGAGTTAAGAATGGTTGCCAGTCTCCAGGTGCGTGCTGGAAACTGAACCCAGGTCCCCTGTAAGAGCAGCCAGTGCTTTTAACCACTGAGCCACATCTCCAGCCCCAATATATATTTTTAAAGAATGTCTTATTTTTGAAAGGATACTGCTATGTAGCCTTAGCTGGCCTTGAACTCACCATCCTCCTGCCTCAGCTTCCTGAGTGTTGAGATTACAGGCATAAGCTATCACACCTAGCACGTATGGAATTTTTTTTATTTTTTATTTTTGAGACGGGCTCCCTGTAGTCCCAGCTGGCTTGCAACTCACTCTTTAGACCAGAGTAGCCTGGAACTCAAAGAGATCCACCCACCTCTGCCAAGTGCTGGGATTAAAGGTATGTGCCACCATGCCCAGCTTGCATGCATGGAATTTTTAACACAATCAGTGACATGGTGCACATGGTAATTAAAAAAATTTTTTTTAAATTTTTATTTGTGTATGAATGTACTGTCTGCATATAGGTTTGTGCACCCGGGTCGTGCAATGCCGCGGAGGTTAGAAGAGGGTGTTGGATTCCCCTGGAACTGGAGTTCTCCTGGAATTGGAGTTACGGACAGTTCTCAGACACCATGTGGGTGCTGGGGATCGAACCCGGGTCCAGTTGGCGCTATTAACCGCTAGGCCATCGCTCCAGCCCCACACATGGTAATTTTTAAATTACTTCTTTTCACATAAAACACCATGGCCGGGCTGGAGAGATGGCTCAGCAGTCAAGAGCACCGACTGCTCTTGCAGAGGACCCGGGTTCGATTCCCAGCACCCACATGGCAGCTAAGAACCATCTTTAATTCCTGTTCCAGGGGAATCCAACGCCCTCTTCTGACCTCTGCAGTAATGCATGACATGGGTGTACCTACTTACATGCAGACAGTACACTCATATACATAAAACAAACAAACCACCATGGCCAATTAACATTTTTTTATTTATTTTTATTTTATATTTATGAGTGTTTTGCCTACATATATATAAGTGCACCTATGCCATGAAATGCCCACAGAGTCCAGAAAAAGGCATTGGATCCACTGTAACTGGGTTACAGATGGCTGTGCTGACATGTGGGTGCTAGGAACTGAACCTGGGTTTTCTACGAGAGTAGCCATTGCTCTTAACTGCTGAATCATGACCAATTTTTTACACCCTGACCTAAAATGCATATTTATAATTAAAAAGTAAACCAATAAAAATGACACTGCTAACCTAAGGAAAAATGATATCTTGTTTTCTCCAGAGAGGGTAGAGATTGAACATTTTTACTATAATAATATGCTTCCTCATGAACATTTATCAAAGCTTCATTGAGAGGCTGTGGCTAGAGCACAGTTGCTTGTGCTGCTTTAGCAAGCATGCGGACCTGGGTTGGATCCCTAGCATTACATGGACTCAGTGTGGCGGCACATGCATGGCTGCAATTCCAGAATTCAGGAGGAAGCAGGAGGTCTATAAATTCAAGGTCATTCTCCTTGGTTACAAAGAAAGTTTGAGGCCAGCCCTTTCCAGGCCAGCCTGGGAAGCAGAAGCAGAAACAAAAATCCTCATTCAACTATAATATCTACTATAAAATTCACCCATTTAAAGTATGTAAGTCAATGATTTGGGGAGGATTAACATAGTTTTGCACCCATTACCACAATCTAGTCTTAGAACTTTTTTTTTTTTTTTTTGTCTTTTTAATTAATATTACTGTATGTGGAAGAAGGACGAATGTACCGGCAACATGCAACTCTCAGCCCCTGTAGTCCCAGCTGTCCTGGAACTCACTCTGTAGACCAGGCTGGCCTCGAACACACAAAGATCCACCTGCCTCTGCCTCCCAAGTGCTAGGATTAAAGGCGTGCACCACCACGCCCGACTAGAACATTTTTTGATTATACATACTGTATTTGAACAAGTTTTGAAGACAGTGCTGTTATGTAATCCAGACTAACCGCACACTCTCAATCATCCTCTATCAGTTCTAAATTCTGGGATTACAGGCATGTAATACCACGTTGGCTTATTTTTATTTTTGGTGGTATAGAATTAACCCAGGGCCGTAAACCTGCTAGGTGAGTACTCCACCACTGAGCAATACTCTTAGCCTTGACGGCTGGGACAGTGACTGTGACCATGACTTCCCACCCCCTTTTTATGAGATAGGGTCTCCCTGTAGACCCGGTTGGCCTGGAATTCTCTATGTAGACCAGGCTGGACTTGATCTCATAGAGATCTGCCTGCTTCTGCCTTCCCAGTGCTCAAATTAAAGGTGTGTGCCACACCTGGCATTGACTTTTTTTAGACAGGGTTTCACAAAGCTCAGGGACGACCTTGAACTTCTGATTCTCCTGCCTCTACCTCCCACATGCTGGGATTACAGCATGTGCCACCATACTCGCTATAGTTTAATTTTAGTTTTTTTCTATGGTAAAATAATTTTTCAGGGCTGGAGAGATGGCCTAGCGGTTAAGAGCGCCGACTGCTCTTGCAGAGGACCCGGGTTCGATCCCCAGCACCCACATGGTGGCTGAGAACCGTCTTTACTCCAATTCCAGGGGAATCCGACACCCTCTTCTGATGTGTGCGGCATTGCACGACACAGGTGCACAGTACACTCATACACAGTACACTCAGCCACCCACATGGCGGCTAAGAACCGTCTTTAACTCCAGTTCCAGGGGAATCTGACGCCCTCTTCTGACCCCTGTGGCACTGCACGACACAGGTGCATCAACCTACATGCAGACAGTACACTCATACACATAAAAAAAAAAATAATAAAGAATTTTTCAGCTGGATCTACATAGTGAGTTCCATGCCAACTTGGGCTAAAGGGAGACCCTGTCTCAAAAAAAGACCAAGAAATTTTCACATAATAGTACCATACTCTGTACACTTTTTTTTTTTCCACTTAGAAACAGATCTTGTCCATCTTTCCCTGTAGAACTATCTGGTTCTTTTGGCAGACACAGCGCTCACTGCATTCCTCTTTCAGGGTTTGCATCAATCATCCACAGCCAGTTGTTTCCCAGTTGTTTTCCGGGTGATAAACAGGGCTCTGGTCGGCCTATCTCCTATTTCCAGGCTGTGGGAGTGGCCCAGAGATGGCACAAATGTCATGGCATTTTCTTAGCATTTTCTCACAGACTCTTATAAGCATGTTTATTGGTTTCTATATAGGACATACTACAAAAGATATGGATGAAGACATACAGGGCAAAAGCCAGGGGAAGAGGATCCCAACTTTAGTCCTTTCTAAGAATATCACCTGAGGGGCTAGAGAGATGGCCTAGCGGTTAAGAGCGCTAACCTTAACCACTAAGAGTGGTTAAGATTGCTCTTGCAGAGGACCTGGGTTCGATCCTCAGCACCCACATGGCGGCTGTGAACCATCTTTAATTCCAGTTCCAGGGGAATCTGACACCATCTTCTGACCTCCGAGGCATTGCACGACACGGGTGCACAAACCTGCATGCAGACATTCATACACATACGAAAATAAATAAATAAAAAATTAAAAAAAAAAAAAAAGAGTATCAACTGACAGGAACCTCCACATGCTCAGCTATCCAGAATCTCCTACTTTTTGAGGCAGGGTCTCCCTGTAGCCCCAGCTGGTCTGGAGCTCACTACGTAGACCAGGCAGGCTGTGAACTCACAGGAATCTGCCTGTCTCTGCCTCACAGTTCTGGGATTAAAGGAGTGCGCCACCATTTTGAACTTGTGAAGCCTGATGGCAAGTTTCAAAGTAAAAGATGGTTTGGTTTGTAACTCAGTGTTGAAGAGTTTGCTAGCATGGGCAAGGCCTTAGATTCAATCCCCAGTACACCACACACACACACACACACACACACAAACACAAAAGTTTTTTTTTTTTTTGGTCTTTTCCAGACAGGGTCTCCCTGCAGCCCCAGCTGTCCTGGAACTCACTTTGTAGACCAGGCTGGCCTTGAACTCACAAAGATCTGCCTGCCTCTGCCTCCCGAGTGCTAGGATTAAAGGCGTGCGCCACCACCCCCGGCCAACACAAAAGATTTTAAAGAACTAAAGAACTCACCTGGAAAAGAAAAGGTTTGGCTTTGCTTTAAGCTATTTTAATAACTTGATTTAAAAAAATATTTTTTTTGAGACATATATAATAAAATCTTTCTTATTTGGCAGAGGGTGTACATGTACATGTGTGTGTATGTGGGGGGCTGTCAGAGGACAGTCCATGGGATTAGTCAGTTCTTCCCTTTTACTATGTGGCTCCCAGGGATTGAACTCGAGTCATCAGGCTTGGAGGCAAGCACCTTTACCTGCTGAGGGGCCTTCTATGGCCAGCACCTCATTTAAGGAATTTTGTTCTCCAATGGTAGCACGTAAGTCATCAAGAGAGGCCAGAAAAGGAAAATATAGAACGATAACTTGACGTGCGTTTAATAGGGAACCATGGTACCATGATCAAGTACTTAAAGATTTTTTTTTTGTATCTTGTTTCACAGACATGGGTCTCATCTGAGTAGCCCCATGCATGTCCTGGAACTCGCTCTGTAGACCAGGCTTGGCCTTGGACTCACAAGACCTACACTTGCCTCTGCCGTCCCAAGCGCCAGGATAAAGGTGTGCGCCACATTCCATGTTTCTAATCTTGTTTATTTTTATATTTTAAAATTTAATTTTATTTATTTAATGTTATCGACTGTATGAATGTACTGTCGCATGCAGAGTTTGGCACCCCTGTCTGCAATGCTGCACACAGGTCAGAAGAGCGGTGTCAGGATTCCCTTGGAACTGGAGTCTCCTGGAAATGGAGTTCAGACGGTTCTCGGAAACGACATGTGGGTGCTAGGAGAATCAAACAGCCTAGAACTGAGTGGATAAGAGAAAATGTGGTACATATCTACACAATGGAGTTTATGCAGCGGTAAAGAAAGATGACATCATGAACTTTGCTAGGTAAAGGATGGAGCTAGAAGATATCTGCTAAGTGAAGTAACACAAGTCCAAGCCAAACAAACGATGAATTGGTATATCCCTCTGTGGTATCGTTAGTGCCAAATTAAACCTAATTGCTAAATAAAATAATAATACACCCAAAAAAATAAAAGGAAAAAAATAGCTAATACCTAATTGGTAAAATAAATAAATAAATACACCAAAAAAATAAAAAGGAAAAAAGAAAGATAGCTGAGGGCCAGGCATAGTGGAGTGCACTTTTAATGCTAGCAAGCAGAGGCAGAGGACCTATGTGAATTCAAGGCCAACCTGGTTTACATATTAGAGGTTCCAGGTCCAGTCAGGTGGGCTACATGCAGGGGAGATCCTCTCTCAAAAATGGAAAACAAGAGGTTGGGTGTGGTGGTGCAAGACTTTAATCCCAGCACTTAGGAGGAGAGGCAGGCAGATCTTTGTGAGTTCAAGGCCAGCCTGGGTCTAACAGAGTGAGTTCCAGGGGAGCAGCTGTGGCTACAGCGGAGACCCTGATATATACTCGCAAAAAGACCAAAAAAAAAAAAAAAAAAAAAAAAAAAATAATAATAATAAATAAATAAATAAAATAAAATAAAATAAAAAAATTGGGGAACCACCATTTCTTTCCTTTATAGTTTTTTGAAACAGGGTCTTGTGCAGCTCAGGCTGTCTTGAACTCTTGATCCTCTTGCCTCCAGTTACCAAGTACTGGAGGACAGCTGCTCAGGGTGTCATAATTATGTAATAATATAAGATAGCTGTTTCTCCATTATGACATTTGATTTGTTTGGTGGTAGTTTTCCTTTACAGTTTTGTATCCCTAAACATTAGCTCCAGCAAGACCAATATGTATGATTAAAACCAGATTTCTTACCTGTGTGCTGTATGGAGGTTATTGCCTGAGCATTACACTGCAGCTGCAGCATGTGTCGCAGCATGGCCACTCCCCAAATAGTGAAATCTGCACACAACCCAGGACTCACGGCATCTTTCAGCTTAGAGAACTTTAAGCCTGTGGTTTGGGGCTGCAAGCTGGCTGTCTCAAGCTGCTTGCACAGTGCAGAGGCAGTGACGGCACAGAGGAATTTGTGCTCTGGGCTATGCTTCTCTGTATGGGACAAAAGGCTGAAGACAGCATTATAATTATTTTCATATTTCCCATTAACATTACACCCGGGAACTGGTGTCTCAACTATTCTGCCTTTCTCCTCATACTCCTGACAATTTGTATAATTAAATGTCTTCACCAGATTCTTGTTTCCAGGACAGATGTTTTTGTTATCAATCTCGTCACAAAGCTTCCTTACGACTGTGTCAACATCCTCAAATCTAGCTAAAAGAGTCAACCTCAGGGCAACGTGGCAAAAGACCCCGAGTGTGAGAAGCAGAGCCCCCAGGGAACACTCTGTGCTGTGATAGCGCTCCCAGGCCTGCTGCATGCACTCTTGGCTGCAATACTTGGCATAGCTGCATCCACTACAGGGCACTGTGGCCAAAGTGTGCTTCAGACATCGGTGGCAGTAGAGGTCCCCATTGGTAACTCGGGTATCCCACTTGTTCTCTTGCCCGTGATGCAGTGGCAGCATCTCTCCTGGGTTAAGGACACTTACAAAAGCATCTTCCTTCACCAGGAGTTCTCCTGGGAGAATGTCTCTTATGGCAACTAGACAGCGGCCTTTCAGAGGGTCTGTACATAAGCTGACAGACAATGAAGCGCTGGAAATTTGTTTGTTCTCTTCCCTGAGGCCCATATCCTCAAAGGCTTTGGCGAGACCTTCTGAGGTTTCTGGGTGATTCTTTTCTTGCATTTTCATTTTCAGATGATGGAGGTTCTGCTGCAGACTATGACAGGAGGAACTGGCCAGAGTTGATTTGGTAGTGAGGTTGCTTTCAAGATCACTGATGGTCTGTCTTGCCTCCTGTAGTCTCCCCAGGGTCACCAGGCATTCTGCCTTACGCAGCATAATCTTGGACTGCAGCCTTTCAGGATACCCATTCATCTGTGCTCTGACTATGTCTTCAAGACACAGCTGAAAAAAAAAAAATTCCAGGATGAAGCTTGGTTACTTCACTGTGTACTGAAAACACTTAAAAAATCTACAGGGATGTAAAGGATTATTAAAAAGAGGAATAGGGGGCTGGAGAGATGGCCTAGCGGTTAAGAGCGCCGACCTCTCTTACAGAGGACCCGGGTTCGATCCCCAGCACCCACATGGCAGCTGAGAACTGTCTGAAACTCCAACTCCAGGAGAACTCCAGTTCCAGGGGAGTCTGACACCCTCTTCTGACCTCCGTGGCATTGCACGACATGGGTGCACAAACTTGCATGCAGACAGTACATTCATACACATACAAAAATAAATAAAATTAAAAAAAAAATTAAAAAAAAAAAAAAGAGGAATAGGGCCAGGTATGGTGGCGCACGCCTTTAATCCTAGCACTTGGGAGGCAGAGGTAGGTGGATCTCTGTGAGTTCAAGGCTAGCCTGATCTACAGAGTGAGCTACAGGCCAGCTGGGACTACAGGGAGACCCTATCTCAAAAATAACAAAAACAAAAAGAGGAACAAATACACCCAAGAGCTTAGGCCTTTAAATTATATTCTGCTTTGTTCTTTTATTTTTTCTCTTCCTCCCCCACCCTCCCACCCCCACTTCTGTTCCCTTTTCTTCTCCTTTCTCTTTTCCTGCTTCAACCCTCCCTTGTATCCATTTTTATGCAGGGGACTGAATCTCAGGGCCTCACGTGTTAAACATGTGCTCTACCATTGAACTACATCCTGGCCCCTATGTAATCTTTTTTGCTTGTTTGTTTTTTGTCTTTTATTTGAGACAGAGTCTCC
>VZQC01003245.1:5253-37413 GCA_009823505.1 Rhizomys pruinosus | reverse complement strand
AAAGCTCTGAAAACGTTTTAGAAGGAAGTCTCTCAGTGGATTTTGTCTCAGGTCATGCCATGGAAGCAGGTCAGTAAGAGTAACAGATTGTTAAAAGCCAGGATTCTTCAAATTTTCACTTGGTGATGCTTACTGTAATGTAAAATAACTGTTTTTTTTTATTAATTTTATTTATTTCTGTATGTGTATCAATGTACTGTCTGCATGCAGGTTTGTGCACCCGTGTCGTGCAATGCCGCGGAGGTCAGAAGAGGGTCTCAGATTCCCCTGGAACTGGAGTTCTCCTGGAATTGGAGTTTCAGACGGCTCTCGGCTGCCACGTGGGTGCTGGGGATCGAACCCGGGTCCTCTGTAAGAGCGGTCGGTGCTCTTAACCGCTAGGCCATCTCTCCAGCCCATAAAATAACTGTTAACTGTCACTAATACTAATATACTTACTGACAACCATCAAAATTTTGTTCCATTGAGCTGTATGTAGCACAGCTCTTTTTCTTTTCTTTTTGAGACAGGGTCTCCCTGTAGCCCCAGCTATGTGGCCCAGGCTGCCATTGAACTCAGAGACCCGCCTGTCTTTGCCTCTGCCTCTGCTAGGATTAAAGGCGTGTGCCACCATGCTCAGCTTCACTTTCTTTTTTAACCTTATCTAAGTCATTCTGTTTGTAAACTAACACTGTGGCTAGCTAAAAACCTAGCTGTTCCCTGTATCTGGACTATTGCAATACCATTCTCATCAGTCATTCAGACAAAAATGGCATGTAATTCAGTGATAGCCACAGACCTGGCAAAGCAGGGCAGGGGACCAATGAGCTTGTTGCTATTAAGTGTCTGAAGGAATATGGGAACAAAAGCTTCTTGAAAAAATGCAGGACATAGAATAAATTATCCTTTGAGAATGCAAGCAACAGCAGCAGTCTACCAGTTTTTTCTAACCCAATCCACAAATTATAGAAAACTAACAACAACAAAACCCCAAACACTGCCTCTGACACTCAAGGTTACAACTCTACTTCTGCAGCGATCCACCGTGCTGAACTGCTGGATAGAGGCATTTTACCTTAGAGTATAGCACTGCAGCTCCTGTGTATTCCTTCTCTTGGAATTTTTTGTTTCCTTCTTCTCTGTAGAAAAGGGGAGCATCGTAGTCCTTTTCCACCAAGTAATTGCTAGAAAGCTGCTTTAAAAATATTTCATCCTCAGGTCTTTGTGAAGATAGAAACCAAACAACAACAAAAAGTTCATTTGTTATTTCAAAGAAGGCTCTGAACGAGTTACTTGAAATTAGAATAAGTGGCTGAGAACACAAATGGCAACGAGGCTGTGTGTAGCGCATCACACAGCTGCAGAACTTCCCAGTCTTGGAGACAGGGAAGGGATCTTTACCTGAGAGCAAACTTGCTAATTCTTTATCCCATACTCACCAGTCAATGAACACAATGATCACACATCATAAATAAGCTTTACAGGTATTTATGGGTGCGGAGAATGATGTAACACATGGACTCTGCACCAAGGATTCTCTCCAGTTACACTGTGTTGAATACTAAGGAGCTAGACTTATACTTGGTGTCCTGCACCTGTAATCCCAGCACTCAAGAGACTGAAGCAAGGGGACAGCTATGAGTGGGAGGTCAGCCTAGGCAATGCTGAGGACTTGTCCCCAAAATAAAGACACACATGCATACGCATACACACAATAAATAAGTAAGTAAATAATTCAGAAAAAGGGAAAATACTTGCTAGGTATGGTGGCACACACCCAGCACCCAGGATGCAGGCAGCCAAATTTCTTAAGGTACGCTTGGTATACACAGTGTGCTCCAGGCTGGCCACAGCGACACAGTGTGATACCTTGTCTCAAAAACAAACAAACAAGAACAACAACAGCAACAACAAAAACCCCCAAACAAACCTTACAACCCCTGGGCTGAAGAGATGAATCACTCATTAAGAGCATTCGCTGCTCTTGTAGAGGACATGAGGTTAGTTTCCGGCACCTACATAGAGGCTATCAACAGTCTGTTAACTGCAGTTCCAGAAGATCCAACATTCATGTACACAGTACACATGTACACGTAGGCAAAAAATTCATACACACAAAAAATAATATTTAAAAATCTCACCCATCTAACTAACCAAACAATAACAACAATAACAATGACAAAATAAACAAACTAACCAAGAAGATATTTAAGACTGCTAAAAATACTTGGGTGAGGGCTGGAGAGTTGGCCTAGTGGTTAAGAGCGCCGACTGCTGTTGCAGAGGAGCCGGGTTCGATCCCCATCACCCACATGGCGGCTGAGAACTGTCTTTAACTCCAGTTCCAGGGGAATCTGATGCCCTCTTCTGACCTCTGCGGCATTGTACAACACAGGTGCACAAACCTACATGCAGACAGTACATTCATACATATACAATAAATAAAAATTAAAAAATACTTGGGTGAATGGCAAAGGAGGGTGGAATGTAGAGAGGCATTAGCACTTAGGAATCTGGAAGGACATCATACAGAATTTCTTTGGACTTTCTTTGCAAGTAATCCTTCAGCGATTTCAAACTAAAAAGGCTTTATTCATTTTGTTTTATTCTAACATGGGATCTCTGCAGGTAGCTTAAGGTGGCTTTACATTCACAATCCTCCTTTCTCAGGCTCCGAAGGTTTTATTTTCTTTAATTTTTATTTATGTGTATGTGTGTATGTGGGTGCTTACAGAACCAGAAGAGGCCATTGGATCCCTGGAGCTGGTGTTAAGGTGATTGTGAGCTATTATCATGAGTGCAAGGCACTAGCTTGAGTTTGACAGAAGAGTAGCATACACCGTTACCTGCTGGGTCATCTCTCCAGCCTCATAAATGCTTTATATAGTGAAATTTTTAAAAAGCTGAGCATGGCAGTGCACCCTTTAATTTCAGTACTTGGGATGTAGGGGCAGATGGATCTCTGGGAGTTCAAGACCAGCCTGTTCTACATAGAAAGTTCTAGGCTAGCCAGGTCTACACAGAAAGTTTCAGGCTAGCTAGGGCTACAAAGTTAGACCCTATCTCAAAAAATGAAATCCCCCTCCAAAAAATGATGCTGTACAAAAATTAAAACATATATGTACATGTAATAGTGAATATTCTATTTTTTTCCAATAAAGAGAATTAGTATAAAATAAACTACTTCCTGGGTGTGATAGCACATGCCTTTAATCCCAGCATTTGGGAGGTAGAGACAGACAGATCTTTGTGCATGCAAGGCCACTCATACAATAAAAACTAATAAATAAATTAAAAAAACAAAAGAGGTGATTTGCCGGGTGTGGTGGCACACACCTTTAATCCTAGCACTTGGGAGGCAGAGGCGGGCAGATCTTTGTGAGTTCAAGGCCAGCCTGGTCTACAGAGTGTGTTCCAGGACAGCTGGGGCTACAGGGAGACCCTGTCTTGAAAAGACCAAAAAAAAAATGCTCGGGCTGGAGAGTTGGCCTAGTGGTTAAGAGTGCTGACTGCTCTTGCACAGGACCCAGGTTCGATCCCCAGCACCCACATGTCAGCTGAGAACCGTCTGTAACTCCAATTCCAGGAGAACTCCAGTTCCAGGGGAATCTGACGCCCTCTTCTGACCTGTGCGGCATTGCACGACACGGGTGCAGAAACCTATACGCAGACAACACATTCATACACATAAAAAAAAAAAATGCTTGGTAAATTAAGCTGTAACCTTGAGCACATATGCCTGGATGGCCTTGTCCATAAGAAAGTTTATGCAAGCAGGCTTACTGAGGAGTTATCTCCAGAATGTTGGTACTCCCCTAGTTTCTCAGGAAACACTGTTCTCTCAGGAAGGCATATTACAGTGGTAATGCTATCTTGTTCATGTTTTACTGATCTACTACATTCTGGCCACTATTTAGTGCTGGTGTATGAAGAAATAAAACAGAGACATAAAACCACATGGGCCCCCTGGTTCATTTTTTCAGAGCTGTGTAATCTTTTCGGGTCCCAAGGCTGCAAGACACGTTTGTAGTTTAAGCACTCAAGAGGCAGAGGCAGAAGGATCATTGACAGCAGTCTGCACATGCTCAATACAGATGCATCATAAGGTACCTACACATAAAATTAATGATATACTAGGTATGGAGAATAAGGCTCAGACACCGAATGCTGCAGGGACAGGATCTGTGACATGGCAGGAAGCTACATCTGGTTGTGCCCAGCACATGCATCAGTGCAGTGTGATGCAATTCAAATTTTGCTTTTGAGGGACTTTCTGGGATTCTTTTTTTCAGTCTAATATTTTATATGCAAGGCAGGTGAATCTAGGTTTGCAGAACCTGTGGAAATGGATGGCTGGCTATATAATGAAAGATCATGGAGTCTAAAAAGATTAAAAAAGAAACTAAGAGAAAAATCAGCAACATATATAGTGCAAAGAATCGAATAGCCTTATAAATTGATATGTTGACCCACTAGAAAAATGGGCAAAAGACTCAAGCAGTTCATAGAAGAAACAAAAGGTGTAATGCCAGAAAAAGAGCATTATTTTCCTAGTAATCAGAAAACTGCAGGTTAAATAACCACATTCTTTTACTGCCTTCCTTCCTTCCTTCCTTCCTTCCTTCCTTCCTTTCTTCCTTCGTGGTTCTGGGGACTGAGCCCACGAACTATTGCTTTCTAATGTTGGGGAGAATGGGGGAAATATCTCTTATACACTGTTTATGGTAAACTGAGAAAGCCTTTCTGGTAGACAATTTGGCAGTATCTATTCAATTTAAGATGCCCATAACCATTGATGGAGCAATTCTCTGCCTAAGAGTCTATCTTAATTTGAAAATGTGTATTCAAAAACATACATAAAGTTTGTTTATTGCAGCACTGTTTGTAGTAGTGAAACAAAACAAAAGAAGTGAAATGCTTACTTGCTCATTAGTAGGAAAAAGAACAAGTAAATTGTGCCATAATTATATTATACGTCATATTACATGGCTGTTGAGAAGATTAAGGTGTGTTGTTGAAAAACCCTGGAAGAAGACTGCACACAGTGAAATCAAACAGAGAATAAAGAAATATTTATATACAAACATATGCAAATATACAAAAAGGACTAGAGAGTTCTTTGACTGTATACCCTTAGGAACAAAGAGATATGAAGTATCCTCCCAAAGTCAAGAGCTGGAGGCTTGGTCCTTAATGCAAAGTTCAGTGTTGGGCTCTCAGGAAGTGACTGGATCAAGAGGGTTCTGATTTATTCAATGGATTCGATTGGTTAGATTAATAATTTGAAGGCATTATTTTGAGGTAAAGGAAACGGCCTAACTGGAGGAAGTTTGTCACTGGGCACATGCCCTTGAAGGGTCCATCTGGTCCTTGGTCCTTCACTTTCCCTGCTTCCTGGCTGCCATAAAGCGAGCAGCCTCTTTTACTACAAGCTTCTGCTGCCATAATATTCTAATTTTCTTCAGACTCAAAGCAATGAAGCCCGATGACCTTGGACTGAAACCATAAGCCAAATCAACCTTTTTCCTCCTGTAAGTTTTATCAGGTACTTTATCACACTAATGAAAAACTGAGTTAACACAGGAAACTGGTATACAGGAGGATCTGGAAAAACTTGCTTTCTGAAGTAGGCTACAGAAAGCCTAGCATGCTATAAACTGAATTTCCTGGACTCTTCTGGTGAGAGTTCAGAAGAGAATGCTGACAGACTGCAAACAGTAAAGACTACCTGCTCCTGAGGTTTCAGATGATAATAAAGACTCTATTGGGAACTAGATTAGAGCCTTTTGTGTTACATTGTAGCAAAGAACTTGTCTACATTTCCCCATGCCTTGAGACTTTGAGAAGGCTGAGTTTAAAGGTGATGGATTAATCTGCAGGAGGGAATTTTAAGGCAACCCAGCATTCAGGCTATGGCTTGAATACTGCTGGCTACATTTAGCCAGATTTACAGTGAGAACTGGGAGCAAATAAGCAGAGTTAACAGTTTTCTAAATTTCCTTCCCTGCCTCCCTCTCTTCTCATAACAGACCTTCACCAGTTCCAGATCAAAAACAAAAGCATCTTGAATGAAGTTAGATGAACCCTGAGATGTTGGCTGCACCTGGCTGGAGGCTGGCTCCAGCCCCATAGATGACAAAATGGAGCCCACGCTGCTCGGCGGCACCAGAAGCCCTGCTCAAGCCATTCCCATGACTCTCAGCCCTGTTTGCTTTCCCATCCATTACATAAACTTGCTTCTTAAAATAGCAAAGTAAAGGCCAAGTCCTGCCCCCAGGGTAACATCTGGGGTTCTGAGGGGCTCGTGGGCACACGGACCTCACATCCACAACAGCAGAGTTTGGAGTACAGCCTCCAAGGAGCAGCAGTATAGAGCAGTGGCCCGTAAAAGAGANTGCCTCCCTCCCCTTTTTTGAGACAGGGTCTCCCTGTAGCTCCAGGTGGCCTAGAACTTGCTATGTAGAACAGGTTAGACTAACCTGCTTCTGCATCCTGAGTACTGGGATTAAAGGCCTGAACCCCATACCCAGCTTTAATTTTTAGTTGTGTATGTATATGTGTGTGTCTGTGTACATGAGTGTAGGTGCCTAAGGAAGTCAGAAGAAGGCATTGGATCCCCTGGAGCTGGAGTTAAGAGGCCATTATGAGTTAGTTGCCTGATGTTGAGTGCTGGGAACTCAACTCAGGTCCTCTGTAAGAGTATAAGTGCTCTTAATTGCTGAGCTATCTCTCTGGACCCATACAATTTTACTTTTTGCTTTAGCTTTTGTGTTGCTATGACCAAAATACCTGACAGAAACAACTTCAGGGAGGAAAGGTTTGGGGTTTGTTTTTGTATTTTTGTTCATGATTTCACAGGATTTTCATTCATAACAGGAGGGAAGGCAAGACAGAAGGCAGGCTCACTTATTGCTGGCAGAAGTGTGTGGAAGAAGGAAGGTCATAGAGTGGTGGATCAATTAGGCCCTACTTTATGATGTTTCTACAGCTTATCTGAAGTACTGGCAACCAGCAACCAAGCATCAAATCACCAGTCTGGGGGATAAAACTAAAACAAACAAATTACAATGGGAGTCCATTTCAACAATGTGGGCAAGGACGACATGGTTACTAAAAAGATTAATTAATGCTATAAAAAAAAGAAGCATATCCAAGGCTTTGGGTTTAATCTCTACCGTGCTAGTACACACACACACACACACACACACACACACACACACACACCCCAGCCAGGTGTGGTGGCACATGCTTTTATTCCCTGTATTTGGGAAGCAAAGGTAGGTGGATCTCTGTGAGATCAAGGCCAGCCTGGTCTCCATATTGAGTTCCAGGCCAGCTGTGGCTATATGGAGATCCTGTCTCAAAAAGACCCACTTCAAAAAAATCCAAAACCAAGCAAACAAAAACCCGACAACAACAACAACAGCAACAACAATCAAGGCCGGAGAGCAAGGTACTTGCCGCCAAGCCTCACTACCCGAGTTTGATCTCTGGAGCCAACATGGTAGAAGCAGAGAACTGATTCTCATAAGTTGTCCTCTGACTTCAAAACACACACACACACACACACACACACACACACACACTCATACATATATAAATTTTCTCTTTTCTCCCCTTCCCTTAACACAGATCTGTTCTCTGTTTTCAGGGATATCTGTTCTGGAGTCTTCATACAGATTGGCCCCACACTATATTTATGTGTCTGGTATCTTCTTTTTGTTTTTTTTCCAAATGTAAAATATTCCATTATTCTTACCCCCCCACCCCCCTTTTTTTTCTTTCTTTTTTTGACATTCTGCTGTTCTAGGCACATCATCTGCAGAAGACAAGTCAATCTGGGTTGTAATTTCTGAGTAGTGGATCTGAAAATATCACACACCACTCCCCACCCCAAACTTCCAGCAATGTTTTTTGAGAACTAATAAAACAACAGATGGAACCCGGGGGAAGAGAGACCAGTTAGAGTGAACAGCATGCTCCATGACATGCAGTTTAGAGGATGCTACCCAGGCTCGCTGGCCCCTACCCAGTTGATGCCTGGCCCACCTCACCCTTGCCTACCACTTAGCTACTTACATAAACCTAAGAAAATGTTAGGTCTGGGCTTCCCAGAATCCCAAGAGACAGTCAATCTTCTGACCTCTTCCCCTGTACCTGAGGTCCCACCCCATGGCCATAAATGGGTGGACCCCAGCCGCCATCTCCCCCTTTGCCCCTGCCATGCTGTCTGGTACCACCACATGTCTGCAGGTGGCCCATGTTGGCAGTGCCACATGAAAGTAAAACATGTTCCTGGAGTGACTTAAGCCTCATGTACCTTTTAATTGGGGTTTTCACCTTTTTATAATTGGCTGGAGAGATGGCCTAGCGGTTAAGAGCGCCGACCGCTCTTACAGAGGACCCGGGTTCGATCCCCAGCACCCACATGGCGGCCGAAAACCGTCCGGAACTCCAATTCCAGGAGAACTCCAGTTCCAGGGGAATCCGAGACCCTCTTCTGACCTCCGCGGCATTGCACGACATGGGTGCACAGACTTGCATGCAGACAGTACATTCATACACATACAGAAATAAATAAAATTTAAAAAAAAAAAAAAACCAAAAAAGAATTACCAATAGTGCCGATGCCTATGGAGTTAATGCTAATTTTACTGTGTCTCAAGTAGAGCGATTAGCCATCACTGCCATGACACCTATGGACTGGCAGTATGTTGCAAAAGCTTGCCTCCTCACTATGGAACAATATCTGGAATGGAAAGCGTTGTGGCACGATGCCTGTCAAGCACAAGCCCGCTCTAATGCTATTGCAGGGGGTGAGGCAGCCCGAATGATGTTTGATATGCTTACTGGACAGGGAGAACACGCCGCAGATCAAACCGGTTTCCCGCTTGCAGTCTATGGTCAAATATCAACTGCAGCCCTAAGAGCGTGGAAGGCGTTAACAAATAAAGGGGAAGTCTCAGTCAATTTAACAAAGATAGTCCAGGGCCCGAGTGAGCTCTTCTCTGATTTTGTTGCTAGACTCCTAGAAGCTGCAGGAAAAATCTTTGGGGATCAGGAAACAGGCAATGCCCTTAATGAGCGCTCATCTTTGGACATGCACCTAAAAGATGTTAGGGGGCTATCATTACCATTAAAAAAAGGCCTACAATCATGGTTGAGGTCATGCAGAGAGATAGGAGGACCCTTCACCAATGCTGGGCTGGCAGTAGCCATATTACAAGGGCAGAGATAAGCTAGACCTATCAAGTCGTCTGTTTGTTTCCAATGTGGAAATCCAGGTCATATAAAAAAGGATTGTACTGCCCAGGGCAACATAAGAGTACCCTGGCTTTGTCCTAGATGCAAAAAGGGCAAACACTGGGCAAATGAATGCCGCTAAATAAAAGATATCAAAGGGCACCCTCTAGAATCTAGAGGATTCAAAAAACGAGATGCGGGCCCTCGTCTTCAGGGCCCTCGAACATATGGAGACCCCCACTCTCGCATACATTGGACGCACTCTCGTGTGAACACCCACGAAGAGCCACCTCAGGCTAGGCAGGACTGGACCTCCGTTCCACCGCCAGAGTAGTGCTAACTCCACAAATGGGAGTACACCCTGTCTCCTCTGACTTTCATGGCCCGCTACCAGATAACACTATGGGCTTACTACTGGGTCGCTCTTTTGTGACCCTCAAAGGCCTCATAATTCACCCCGGAGTTATTGACCAAGACTATACAGAAGAGCTTAAAATAATGTGTTATACCAGGGGGCTCTTTTCCTTTTCTCCTGGAGACCGGTAATTGCTCAGCTTCCTTATTCCTCTCACAGCTGCCACAAATTACTGTTCCATCTATTCAGGTGGCAAGGGGGAATAGGGATTTGGGTTCGACCGGTCTGACTCTGCTTATTTTAATAACTATGCTTGAACCCGGCCTACACAATACAATACTAATTGAAGAAAAAGTTTGAGGGCTCTTAGAATACAGGATACAAAAGTATACAAAGCCACACAATGGTGGCCAACAGCTTGGCCTATAACCCAATCTGCACACTCATTACAAGGTTTAGGGTATGAATCCTCTCCCTCCATAAGCTCTAGGGAATTAACAATGGAAAGACACAGAAGGAAGGGGAAACGTTTAGCCCTATGCCTTCTTTATATTATCTCTGGGCGGAGAACATTATGAAACAATTAGGTAAAACTTGTAATAATACTATCTCTCAGCTAAAATATGATGACAGAAATGGTATGTCCTGGGAAAGCCTGGGAAATTCAACAAGGATAAACTGATGCTGTGCCAACGAACAAAATTAGATAAACATTGTCTGGGTTTTTCCTAGAGGCTGTTGAGTGCTTAATACCCATACCTTGGATCACAGAGGAGGCGATATGGGTTCCTCAAGGGCCGTTATCCTCTGAAAAACTGCAGCAGCTCATCAAATTGGTAAAGAAGACTGGACTCAATCATGGAACTTTTAGGACATCCCCCTGGATACTCAAATTTTGTAGATAAAAGAATCGGGAAGGGACGACTTATCCCACGACCTCGTGCAATTAATACCAAATAGATGTATTTGGCCCAGTTAACGAGGCCTCCTCTCCTGTCAGCCCCAGTCAATGGCTACAATTATAGTTGATATCAAAGATTGCTTCTTCTCTATTCCCCTGTGTCCTCAAGATAGGGAAAGATTTACATTTACCTTGCCCACCATTAACCATTTGGGACCTGACAAGCGTTATCAATGGAGAGTTCTCCCCCAGGGTATGGCTAATAGCCCCACCATGTGTCAATTGTTTGTCATTTATGTCATCAGCCCTCGAACCAAGTATACAAAAACAATTTCATCCTATTATACATCATATATGGATGACCTCTTAGTGTGGTGATGATCGAGGCGAAGGTTTATAATGCATTTAATGTCATGGTCAAATCAATACAAAACCATGGGCTCATAATTGCCCCAGAAAGGTACAAAACACTCAAATAGGTACATTTTCTTGTGCAATATTATTTTCCAGAAGTTATAAAACCTCAAAAGTTGAAATTCGGAGAGATCACCTAACATACACTCAAGTGACTTCCAAAAATTGATGGGGGACATTCAATTGGCTATGCCCTTTCTCAAATTTCAAACTGCCAGTTATAAACCTCTGTTTACATCTCTGGAAGGAGAGATCCTCATCTCACGTCTCCCCGTGTCTTAAATCCTGAGGCCTTAACGGACTTACGAAAGGTAGAGCAGGCATTGAGTGAGGCCCAATTACTCAAATAGTAGAATCCCAACCTTTTCAATTGTGATACTACAAACTGCTAAACTGCCCACTGCAGTTTTGTGCAACATGGCCCACTCCTCTGGATCCATCCTAATGCATCTCCAGCTCAAAACTTTGAGAGGTACGCCTGCTGCGATTGCTAAATTAGCTTTTAAAGGAATTAAAGCAGCTGTCACTCATTTTAGGGTCACAGCCACAAAGAGGTTAAGTTATCCCATATACTACAGAATCAGCTGCAAATACTTGCAGCCACCACAATGATTACTGGGCAATTCTGGCAACAACCTTTGTAGGAAAATTTGACAATCATTACCCAAAACACCCAGAGTTAAGTTTTGCCAAGAGTCAGCCCCTAGTGTTTCCCAAGGTCACTCAGTCCCAACCAATAAAAGAGGACACTACAGTGTATACAGATGGTTCTAAAAATGGGTGTGGGAGTCCTATGTGCATGAAGGACATACAACCGTAGACGGTTTAATTACACCTCTCCAAATTAACAGCATGACCAGTAGTGTTGAGGTATTAAAAATATTCCTGGCCCTCTTAATATTGTCTCTGCCTCCAGCTATGTGGTAAATGCAGTAAATCCTTGGAAACTGCGGGATTGATTAGAACTTCCAGCACCGTTGCCTCTATTTTCCAAGAGATACAAAATGAACTTCTCTCTGGATCGATGCCCCGTGTACATTACGCACATCGTGCTCATTCAGGTCTGCCTGGCCCCATGGCAGTAGGCAACCAACAGGCTGATCTTGCATCAGAGCTGCGCCTTTGCTGTACTAGCCCGTTGAAGCTGGCTGCTAAGTTTAACTCTCAGTTCATGTTGACCATCTGAGACCCTGATGAAACGCTTTTCTTAACCCTAATGAGGCCGCAACATAAGTCCTTCAATGCCATAATTGTGCTGAGTTCTTACCTACCCCCAACAGGTATCAATCCGCGTGGATTACGTCCACTACAGATTTGGCAGAATGGATGTGACACATTACGCTCCTTTGTGTAGATTAAATTACTTAACATGTTCTCATGTGACATATGGCTTCTGGAATTTTTTTGTTGCCTCTCCTCTCTGTGGAGAGAGAACGACCAGGTCATTCAACATTGCTTTGAGAAGCCTGGAGTGCTTGGGGGTCTGCCACAAATACTTAAAAACTGATAATGGCCTGAGCCTATAGCAACCAAGTTTTAAACAGTTTTGTCAACAAATGGGTGTCACCCATCTCACTGGCCTACCCTATAACCCCAGGGACAAGGCATGTGGAACGTGCACACCGCACCCTTAAAGCTTACATTATTAAACAACAAAGGGGGAATGGAGGTTGTGCCCTCCCATACCAAACAATGTATCTCAGTAAACTATTTACTCTCTAAATTTTGATGAATTTTGACGATCATGGCCGTTCAGCGACTGAGCGTCACAATCTCATGGTCAAGTAGGCCACAAAAGGAATTAGTAAAGTGGAAGGATGTTGTTATCTGGAAAATGAAAAGGCCCGGATCCGCTATTTTAATAAAGATCCAGGGGAGCTATCTGTTTTTTTCCACAGGAAAAGAAAACCCAATCTGGTTACCTGTAACGACTGACAAGAAAATAAAAGGACATGAGATATTCTTGTGATCAACTTACTCATCATCTGGACACTCAGTCAAAACCACGTGGGGGATACTGTCGGTGTTCCAGGCAATGCCAGTTAGTCATGATGCTAAAGCTTTCCCCGCCTCTTTTTTTTTAGTATCTAATCCATCTTTAGATGTACCTATTTACCTTTAGATATAGAATTAGCTAGCATTAATAAAAACAAGCTTCATATTAAGTGGCAGTTTGTTCCCATAAGGTAAGTAATATAATGACAGCTCAGAATGTTTCAATGTAATAATCAAAACTGCTAGCATGGTTTGATGCCCGTTACATGCCTGGGATGGGCCAATGATGAGTGGCCTATCTCTCAGCCAAGGGTCCAGTTCAACCTAATTGGTCACACTTCTGTACTGGCCAGAGGGAAATAGCTTTGCCCCCTTGGACAGGTTGCCAGTCACGGGGAGTACTTGGACAATTAACTTTATTTGGCTTCTTATGAATGAACCCAGTTGTGAGTGGAATTCCCATATGGTCAATCCAAATCAAAACTTCACAAGGGCAGCAGATTTGTCTAACCCATTGTCTAGATATCTTTTAGGTAATTGGACTGGAGAATTTGACGAGCTTGATGAACCAGACTTCGTATGGCTATTGTCACCGTAGAACTCGACTAGAGTGGACGCCCCTTTCTGAAGGACTGGCCTTCCTGGATTACTGCTCCATGCCTACACATTAAAAGCAATGGGCAGGGGTGGCAGGGTTTGGCCTATTTCTATGTGTGAGGGATTATAATTATGCTCTTGGATTATGTGTAGGCTCCCGTGCTCACACTCAACAAGCGATTCAGGTTCTATAGTAGTCATTGCACAGGCCCTGCGGCTTTGGAAGCAGGCTCCTCCCAAACATTTGGCTTAGTATTGCTGGAGAAGTAGTCAATGACGGGTAAAGCTGCTGCAAGTATTACACCACCTAAGACAGGGAACGACCAAAAGCTTCTGTCCATCCCATGACGGGTAAGGAATACTCTTGCAGAGGCAACCTAAAACATGGCATTCTCCCAGCCAATTTTTTAATAAGATCTCTGACAGTCATGTCGCCCCTGATCAGCTGCGGCCCAGAGACCTGCTCTATTAAAACAGAAAGAGGGGAACTGTTGGCAGCCTACCAACAACAGTGTGTGCTGTACACGGCCCTAAAGTGGCGCTGATTTCCTGAGTTGCAGACACTACAAGCCGTTTTCCCGCCTTGCCTTTGCGTTGGGCAAACTGCGCTCCCGGTGCCGCGTTCTCTGGGCCCGCCTCCTGGGCATGCTAATGAGGCATCAAGAGGCTGCACCTAATCAAGAGCATACCCGAACCATCTGGACGTGCTATATAAACGTGTTTCTGCCCATTTCTGGGTCCTTCTCCAAAAGAGCTTTGCACAATAAATATTACCCCAGAAGAATCCTGTTGTGCCCGTGAAGTTCTTGCCGGGAGACTACACGCGCGCGGGACACTAATCCATTCTATGATATGCTTATTAAAATATTCTTTTTTTTTTTTAAGGATTTGAGGTATTTTTGTGGGGGGTGGTGTCTCTTTTATTTATTTTATTTATTTTTTGTATGTGTGATCAATGTACTGTCTGCATGTAGGTTTTGGCCCCAGGTGTGCAATGCCGCGCGGGGGTCAGAAGAGGGTCTCAGATTCCCCTGGAACTGGAGTTCTCCTGGAATTGGAATAACAGATGGTTTCATCAGCCGCCATGTGAGGTGCTGGGTGTCTTGAAGCACACTCCTGTCGTGTCTTAACCACTACGGGCTATCTCTCCAGCCCATTAAAGTCATTTACCTAAAAGCCGGGGTTGGTTCAATGCCTTAATTCTAGCACTTGCGGGCAGAAGCCTAGCTGAGCTTTGTGAGTTCAAGGCATCAGGCCCTGGTTACAGAGTTCAGGCATGTTATGCCGGTGAGTCACTGGTTTTATAGAGCAATCAGGTAAGTTATGGGGCTGATGAGATGGCCTCAGTCGGTTAAGAGCACCGACTGCCTCTTGCAGAGGACCCAGGGTGTCGATCCCGCAGCCCACATGCGCTAAGAATCCTCTTACCATCCATTCCCAGAGAACTCCAGTTCCAGGGGTGAAATCGACACCTTTCTGACCTCTGGAGGCTTGCAGGACGGGTGCACAGACTTAATGCACAGACAGTACTTACTCGTAGACAATAAAAAAGTAAATTAAAGCTGGGAAGTTGTGGTGCCATGCGCCTTTATCGCTAGCACTTGGGAGGAGCAGAGGCAGGGGATCTTTGGTTCAGAGGGCAGCGGGTCTACAGAGTGAGTTCCAGTCACTGGGGCTACAGGGAGACCTGTTCCAGAAAAGTGACGATATATATAGAGAATAAATAGACTAAATAAAATAAATAAATAAAATTAAAAAAGAAAAAAAAAAACTTTTTTTTTTTTTTGGTCTTTTTGAGACAGGGTCTCCCTTTAGTCCCAGCTGGCCTGGAGCTCACTATGTAGATCAGATGGGCCTTGAACTCACAGAGATCCACCTGCCTCTGTCTCCCAATGCTAGGATTAAAGGCAATGCATGTGCCACCAGGCCCGGGGGAAGTCACCTTTTAGGTATGGTGATTCATGCCTATAATCCAGCACTCTGGAGGCTGAGACAGGAAGCTTGTGAGTTCAAGCCCATGTAAAAACTACTATGCCAGCCAAGGATACATAGTGAGAACTTGCTTCAAAAAAACCAAACAAGTAAACAAACAAAAACTAATAACAATATAACACAGAAGAAGTATGTTGCAGGGGCTGGAGAGATGGCTCAATGGTGAAGAGCACTGGCTGCTCCTGCAGAGGGCTCAGGTTCCCTTTGCAACACCCACATGGCAGCTCACAAAGGAGCTTGCACCCCAGTTCCAGGGGATCTGATGCCCTCTTAGAGTCTCAGCAGGAACTGCACGCACAGGTGCCCTTAAATGCACAAGAGAAAACAGTCATATGCATAAAAATTAATTAGTTAATTAACTAAAAGTAGTACTTTGCAGTAAGGAGAATAATAGAGACCTCTTTAAAGTCATCCCTGGAATCCGCACGATCCTACCCATTAAGAGCTCAAGGGTACCAGAGCTTGAGAGCCAGAGGCAGGTGGATCTCTGTGGGTTTAAAGCCAACCTGGTTTACATAGTGAGTTCCAAGCCAGCTGGGACTACAAGGAGGCTATGTCTCAAAAAAAAGACCAAAAAATAAAAAATAAATTTAAAAAAAGAGCCCGAGGATATGAAAGTGCAAACTCATTTGAAAGCCTTTCCCTGGAGAAGAGAGTAGCAGGGAGCACTGCTCTCACAGGGCTGCCTAGGAAGTTGTTTCACCAGGATCATTTCAACATCCTCACCTGCCTGGGGAATTAAGAAGCCACTGTAGCCATGGTACAAAGGCCCCAGCTACTGCTTGATATGGTTGCAGAACTTGGCATTATCCACATGATGCTGGTTTTGTAGTCATACAGAATGCAAGAATTAAGTGTAACATGAAGGCTTCCACCCAGATTTCAAAAGAAACCTGGAGAGGCCCTGCATTGTGTAGCAAGTCCAGAGCTTGCAGGAAGCCCCAGACAGGATATTCAGGAAGCTGTAATAATAAGGTCAAAGCTACAGTGGAAATCTCAGGAAAGTAAGAGATACCAGGATATGGAATGTCTGTCAAAGAAAGGCACAGGACTGAGCAGAGCTAGCTGAGAGGCCATGTAGGCTGCAACCTGTTATGCTGTAGGAGTGGGCTGCGTAGGCTCCCATCATGTACCACGTGCCCTGTAGGCTGAGCTTGGAGCTCTAGGACTTACTGTTTGCCCTGCTAGATTTTGGTCTTACTTTAGTTCTGTCTTTTTTGTTGTTGTTCTCCCCAGCTGGATTGGGACTTGCTATGTAGACCCAGTACTTGGGATTAGAGGTGTGCACCATATGCCCAGATCATCATTCTGTTTTTCAGATAGTTTCAATATGCTTATCTTAGGATATCCTTGAATTGCTATGTAGCCCAGGTTCACTTGGAACTTAAAATCTTCCACCTTGGCATCCCAAGATAAGATTATATGTGTATGCTATTATATCTAGCTAGCATCTAAATCTTGATATTGCATTATTATTACTATAGCAAGACAAATACAGTCAACAGTCCTTGCCCTCTGAGTTTAGACATAAGCAAGAATGGATATGGGAAGCTACGGTCATGGCCTAGCTACTGACAGTAATTTGGAGTAAGAAAATAAAGAGGTGGGGCTGGAGAGATGGCTCAGCAGTTAAGAGCTCCAACTGCTCTTCCAGAGGACCCGGGTTTCATTACCAGCACCCACATGGCAGCTAAGAACCATCTTTAAGCCGGTATGGTGGTACATGTCTTTAATCCCAGCACTTAGGAGGCAGAGGGAGGGTGGTACATGCCTTTAATCCTAGCACTTGGGAGGCAAAGGCAGGTAGATCTCTGTGAATTCAAGGCCAGCCTAGTCTACAGAGTGAGTTCCAGGACAGCGAGAGCTACAGGGAGACCCTGTCTCAAAAGGACAAAAAAAAAAAAAAAGAGGAGCACGAGTGTCACCTTGCTAGTACATTGCTATTATCAAACAGTTCTGAAGGGTCCTAAGCCTGATATGGATCTCAATGGGAACAAATCAAGTTTGGGGAGGGATGTGCTATTTTTGGGGGGCTCCATTGCTCTTACCAGTCTCTAGAGGTTGCCTACATTCCTTGGCTTATGGCTCTTTATCTTTTGTGCCTTGGTTAATTTTTTTAATTTTTTAAAATTTTTATTATTTATTTCTGTATGTGTATGAATGTACTGTCTGCATGTAGGTTTGTGCACCCATGTCATGCAATGCCGCGGAGGTCAGAAGAGGGTCTCGGATTCCCCTGGAACTGGAGTTCTTCTGGAATTGGAGTTATAGACGGTTCTTAGCCGCCATGTGGGTGCTGGGGATCGAACCCGGGTCCTCTGCAAGAGCAGTCGGTGCTCTTAACCTCTAGGCTATCTCTCCAGCCTCTTTTTAAAAATAATTTGGCAATGTGAATTTGATTTCCCTGGGTATCACTTTATTTACACTATCTGAGATTTACTGAGCTTCTGGAAACTGTGAGCTGATATCTTTAATCAGTTTCAGAATATTAGGGTTATCTTTTTAGAATACAGTGTCTTTCCCACTCTGCTTTCCCCCTTAAGACTCTAACTGTAGGGGCTAGAGAGATGGCTCAGTGGTTAAGAGCACTGACTGCTCNAAAAAAAAAAAAAAAAAAAGACTCTAACTTGCAAGAAACTCTAACTTGCAAAGAAAGTCCAAGGAAATTCTGTATGATGTCCTTCCAGATTCGTAAGTGCTAATGCCTCTCTATATTCCATACTCCTTTGCCATTCACCCAAGTATTTTTTAATTTTTATTTCTTGTATATGTATGAATGTACTGTCTGCATGTAGATTTGTGCACCCGTGTTGTACAATGCCGCAGAGGTCAGAAGAGGGTGTAGGATTCCCTTGGAACTGGAGTTAAAGAGTTCTCAGCCACCATGTGGGTGCTGGGGATCGAACCTGGGTCCTCTGCAAGAGCAGTTGGCGCTCTTAACCACTAGGCCACCTCTCCAGCCCTCACCCAAGTATTTTTAGCAGTCTTAAATATCTTCTTGGTTAGCTTATTTTGTCATTGTTATTGTTGTTGTTTGGTTACTTAGATGTGTGAGATTTTTAAATTCTATTTTTTATGTGTATCTGTTTTTTGCCTATGTGTATGTAAGTGCACCACATGTGTACTGTGTACATAAATGTTGGATCTTCTGGAGCTGGAATTAACAGACTGTTGATAGCCTCTATGTAGGTGCTGGAAACTAATCTCTTGTCTTCTACAAGAGCAGCGAATGCTCTTAATGACTGATTATCTCTTCAGCCCAGGGGTTGTGAGGTTTGTTTGGGTTTTTTGTTGTTGCTGTCGTTGTTGTTGTTTGTTTGTTTGTTTTTGAGACAAGGTATCACACTGTATCACTGTAGCCAGCCTGGAACACACTGTATAAACCAAGCATACCTTAAGAAATCTGGCTGGCTGACTCCTGGATGCTGGGAGTGTGCCATGCTACCTAGAAAGTATTTTCCCTTTTTTTGAATTATTTTACTTATTTATTGTGTGTATGCGTATGCATGTGTGTCTTTATTTTGTGGACAAGTCCTCAGCATTGCCTAGGCTGACCTCCCACTCATAACTGTCTCCTTGCTTCAGTCTCTTGAGTGCTGGGAATACAGGTGCAGGACACCAAGTGTAAGTGTAGCTCCTTAGTATTCAACACAGTGTAACTGGAAAGACTCCTTGGTGCAGAGTCCATGCGTTACATCATTCTCTACACCCATAAATACCTGTAAAGCTTATTTATGATGTGTGATCCAAAGGATAGTTCATTGACTGCTGAGTATGGGATAAAGAATTAGCAAGTTTGCTCTCAGGTAAAGATCCCTTCCCTGTCTCCAAGACCGGGAAGTTCTGCAGCTCTGTGATGCACTACACACAACCTCATTGCCATTTGTGTTCTCAGCCACTTATTCTAATTTCAAGTAACTCGTTCGGAGCCTTCTTTGAAATAACAAATGAACTTTTTGTTGTTGTTTGGTTTCTATCTTCACAAAGACCCGAGGATGAGATATTTTTAAAGCAGCTTTCTAGTAATTACTTGGTGGAAAAGGACTACAATGCTCCCCTTTTCTACAGAGAAGAAGGAAACAAAAAATTCCAAGAGAAGGAATACACAGGAGCTGCGGTGCTGTACTCTAAGGTAAAATGCCTCTATCCAGCAGTTCAGCAAGGTGGATCGCTGCAGAAGTAGAGTTGTAACCTTGAGTGTCAGACCCAGTGTGTGGGGTTTCGTTGTTGTTAGTTTTCTATAATTTGTGGATTGGGATAGAAAAAACTGGTAGACTGCTGCTGTTGCTTGCATTCTCAAAGGATAACTTATTCTATGTCCTGCATTTTTTCAAGAAGCTTTTGTTCCCATATTCCTTCAGACACTTAATAGCAACAAGCTCATTGGTCCCCTGCCCTGCTTTGCCAGGTCTGTGGCTATCACTGAATTGCATGCCATTTTTGTCTGAATGACTGATGAGAATGGTACTGTGATAGTCCAGATACAGGGAACAGCTAGGTTTTTAGCTAGCCACAGTGTTAGTTTACAAACAGAATGACTTAGATAAGGTTAAAAAAGAAAATGAAGCTGGGCATGGTGGCACACGCCCTTAATCCTAGCAGAGGCAGAGGCAAAGACAGGCGGGTCTCTGAGTTCAATGGCAGCCTGGGCCACATAGCTGGGGCTACAGGGAGACCCGGTCTCAAAAAGAAAAGAAAAAGAGCTGGGCTACATACAGCTCAATGGAACAAAATTTTGATGATTGTCAGTAAGTATATTAATATTAGTGACAGTTAACAGGTATTTCACATTACAGTAAGCATCACCAAGTGAAATTTTGAAGAATCCTGGCTTTTAACAATCTGTTACTCTTACTGACCTGCTTCCATGGCAGGACCTGAGACAAAATCCACTGAGAGACTTCCTTCTAAAACGTTTTCAGAGCTTTATATGAACTTAACACAAGAATGTGTCAGACCCTTGATTTGTGGTCCTGCATAGTAGCAGAATGAGTTGAGCTGGGCTTGGTGGTGCTCATCTTATGTCTCCGTACTTGGGCAGCAGAGACAGGTAGATTTCTGTGGTTCAAGGCCAGCCTGGTGTGCATAGCAAGTTCCAGGCCAGCCAGGGCTATGTAATAAGATCCTATCTCAAAAAAAAAAAAAAGATCTTGTACAAAAAGAACAGCAACAACAACAAAAATATATATAATAAAGATATGCCTAAAAAAATGAGTTGATCCAAGTCTGGTGACACATTCCTATAATCCCAGCATTTGGGAGATAGGAGGATTAGGAATACAAGGCCAGCTTTAGCTATGTGACAAGTTTAAGGCTAGCCTGGGCTATATATCAGTCCCTCTCTCAGACAAGAGGAAAGGACGTAAGGGCTGAAGGTGAGGTGTAGCTCAGTGGTACGCCACTTGCCTAGCATGCATGAGGCCCAAGGTTTGATACCCAGCACTGGGATTAGAAGCATTGTACCTTTACTCAATTTTTAACAGATCAGTACTCAAGACTTGTAATTAATATTCCAGAAACTATCACAGTTATAATAGCTGCTTCTACAAATGGATAAAAACACTACTTTGTGTGGCTGGAGAGATGGCTGCTCTTGCAGAGGACCTGGGTTCATTTCCCAGCACCCACGTGGCGGCTAAGAACCATCTTTAAGCCAGGCATGGTGGTGCACACCTTTAATCCTAGCACTTGGGAGGTGGGGCAGGCGGATCTCTGTGAGTTCAAGGCTAGCCTGCTCTGCATAGCGAGGTCCAGGCCAGCTGGGGCCATGGGGAGACTCTGTCTCAAAAAAGAAATTAAATAAATAATTATTATTTTTTATTTTATTTATTTTCATATATGTATAAATGTACTGTCTGCATGTAGGTTTGTGTAGCCATGTCGTGCAATGCTGCAGAGGTCAGAAGAGGGTGTCAGATTCCCCTGGAACTGGAGTAAAAGACAGTTTTCAGCCACCATTTGGGTGCTGGGGATCAAACCCGGGTCCTCTGCAAGAGCAGTTGGCACTATTAACCGCTAGGCCATTGCTCCAGCCCCAATAATTATTTTTTAAAATTAAAAAAGAAAACAACACTATTATACCAGGCATGGTGGCGCACACCTTTAATCCTCACACTTGGGAGGCAGAGGCAGGTGGATCTTTGTGAGTTCAAAGCCAGCCTGGTCTACAGAGTGAATTCCAGGACAGCTAGGGCTATAGGGAGACCCTGTCTCAAGAAGACAAAAAAAAAAAAAAAATAAAAAAATAAACCAAAAAATAAAACACTATTAGGTGAAATAATGTAAACTTTAACAGTTGTCAATCTCTTCAACTTTTTGCCTTTACATCAGAAATGTGATCACATGGAAAGCTGTTCAAGGAAAACAGGTGAAATAAGAATGTGGGGTTGGAGGTGGCTCAGTGGGTGAGAGAGCACTTGCTGCTCTTCCAGAGGACCTGAGATTGGTTCACAGCACCCACATTCGTCAGCAGCTCAAACTGCCTGTAGTTCCAGCTCCAAAGATCCATGAACAAGCCCTCTACCCAACCCCCAACACACACACAAATTCACAAAATTAAAAAAAAAATGGCTTTTTTTTAAAAATAAAATAGGTTCCAAAACAAATTTGGCGCCAGCCTGGGTGGCATACACACCCTGTCTCAAGAAGAAGAAAAAAAAAAAACTCAAGGCTTGTTCTGGAACACAGAGAGAGGTGCACTTCCTATCTCACAAAGCTTGTATCTTAATGATTATGGTACTTTGCAGTTTTATAGAAAGGTGGTATTTTCTTTCTTTTCAAAAGTAATACTGGTTGTTTTTGTCTGCAAAGGTAATAAATGTTACTTTGGAAAATATAGAGAAGTATAAAGAGTAAAAAAAGTCATAACCCGTGATAAGTACTGTTAACCTTTTTGCTTATATCCATCCAGCCAGACTTTTTCCCGTGAAAATGTGTTTTTCTTTTACAAAATTGGGCTAATGCTGCACTCACTCTTTGTAACCTGCTTTTTCCTTCCAAACAATTTATTGTGCCCAGTTTCTCATGTTATTAAATTTTCTGCTACAAGGTGATTTTCTACAGCTAGCTCAGTGTTCTATTACATAGAAGAAATATACTTAATTTAACATCTAACATTGGCATATTATTTGGTATTGTGATCCTACAAGTATCTTTCTGTATAAATATTTATGTACAACTTATTGAGATTTTTTTTAGGACAAATTAATAGATGGGTACATTTCTTGGTCAAAGGGAATTTTTTTAAGGCCTCTGGTACTGACACCAGAATTGTTCTTCAGAAATAACTAAATCGCATCCGTTCTAACACAGTATGGGAATGTTCCTTTCTTCATATCATAAGCAGTACTGGTTGTTATTATATAGTAGTAATTCATTATTATGTAATTTTATATAGGAAATATGTTCATATTGTGAAATTTCAGAAGTTGCAAGAGGGGTTGGAGAGCTGGTTCAGCAGTTAGAGTACTGGCTGCTCTGGAAGGATCCAGGATTGGTACCCACATGGCAGTTAACAACCATCTGTAACTCCATTTCCAGACATCCAACACCCTCTTCTGGCCTCCATGGGCATTGCATGCACATAGTATTCCTACCTACCTACATATATACATATATAATATATATATTATATAAAATGCAGGCAAAACACTCATACACATAACCAATCAATCAAAAACATCTCAGAAACATAATTATAGTCTCTTTTGTCCTGTCCTCAGTCTAACCTTATAAATAGCCCTGTTAGGGGCTGGAGAGATGGCCTAGCCCTTAAGAGCGCCAACTGCTCTTTCTTACGGAGGACCTGGGTTTGATTCCCAGCACCCACATGGCGGCTGAGAACCGTCTTTAACTCCAGATTCCCGGGGAATCTGACACCCTCTTCTGAGTTCCGCAGCATTGCACGACATGGGTGCACAGACCTGCATGCAGACAGCACATTCATACACATAAAAAAAAATTAAAATTAAAAAAAATAGCCCTGTTAAATATACTGTCTATGAGGTACATATGAATGAATAAAACTAGCTGAACACAGTGGCATAAACCTCTAACTGCTTGAGTGACTGAGGCAGGAAGAGCCTGAGTTCAGGAGTTCAAGGCTATCTGGGGACATAGTAGTCCAGGCTGGCCTCAAATTCTTATCCAGCTATGTCTCATTCTCCTGTCTCCACCACCCAAGTGTTGGAATTACAGGTATGTACCACCATGCCCAGCTCATGAATCTTTAGTTACCATACAAAATAATGTCTGTCACTGTGACTTTTGTTGGTGGTGGTGGTAATAGTGAAGTGGAGGTCTTTGTGAGACAGGGTCTCCTCCTGTAGCCCCAGCTGGTCTGAAATTTACTATGATGACCAGGTTGGCCTTGAACTCACAGAGATCTACCTGCCTCTGCCTCCCAAGTGCTAGGATAAAAGGTATGTGCCACCAGTCTCAGCTTCACTACAACATTTTTGTTTTTATTCCCATATGTTATTGTGCCCTGTTCATCTTCATCCCCATTACCTTCTTCTATCCCTCTTCCTTTTCTCTCAATTAGTCCCCCTTCTACTCTGTGTGTGTGAGGGTGTGTGTGTATGTGTGTGTGTGTGTGTATGTGTGTGCACCTGCATAGCACGCAGCATCAAACACAGGACTTTAGGGGTTCTAGGAAAACATTCTACCGCTGAGCTATATGCCTAGTCCCTATTCAGCTTTTTTCAGATCCCATCATGTTTGTTTCTTTGAGACAAGGTCTTCTGTAGCCCCAGTTTATCTGAAACTCACTGTATAGACCAGGCTGGCCTTTAACTCCTCTAACTCACAGAGATCTTTCTGCCTCTGCCTCCCAAGGGCTGGGATTAAAATTGTGTGCTCCCAAACCTGACCCTGAGACTGTATCTCCCTCACTCCTCTCTCCCTCTCCCTTTCCCTCACCCCGCTCTACCTCTCCCCCCACTCTTTGTTGTTTATTTTTATTTTATGAACGTTTTACCTGCATGCAAGTGCACTATGTGTGTGCAGGGCCCAAAAAAGCCAGAAGAGGGTAACGGACTCCCTGGAACTGGAGGTACATAACATGGGAACTGAACTTGGGTCCTCTGGAAGAGCAGTCAGTGCTCTTAAGCACTGAGCCATCCCTTTCCCCCCACACCCTGAGAGCCCATCTTTTAAAAAATAAATAAGTAAATATGGGGCTGGAGAGATAGCTCAGAGGTTAAGAACACCAACTGCTCTTGCAGAGGACCCGGGTTCAATTCCCAGCACCCACATGGCAGCTAAGAACCATCTTTAACTCCAGTTCCAGGGGAATCTGACACCTTCTTCTGACCTCTGCAGCATTGCTTGACACAGGTGCATCTACCCACATGCACACAGCACACTCATACATATTAAATAATAAATAAATAAATAATAGGACTGGCCAGGCATGGTAGTGCAATGCTTGTGTATTAGTCAGGGTTCTCTAAAGAAACAGAAGCAACAGGACGAATATATAACTATACACAATTTATTGGTTTGCTCATGTGACAGAGCTCAAGTAGTCCAACAGTAGCCACACCGAACTGGAGAGGCTGAGAATCCAGGGAAATGCTCAATCCGCATGGCTGGATGTCTCAGGTAGTCCCAGTCTGGTGCTGAAGTCCCGGTGGATTCCAGGAGATCTGCCGGTCTCAGTACACATTGGGATCCAAAGGGTTGATCACAGCAGCAAGACAAACTCACCAGTGAGAGAGAGGCAAGCCGCAGGAAAAAGGACCAGCTGGCCCTTTATACTGCCTGCAGGCAGAAGGTAATGCCCATATTTGGGGTGGGCCATCTGGGTTGAGGTGGTCCAATCCGAAGATTCTTTTCTCTTATTTCTTCCTAAGTCCAGTCAAGTTGACACCCAGGATTAACCATCACAAGTCCACCGCTTGTCAACTTGACACCCAATAAATAGCCTCTCCTTATGTTATGCTTAAATGTCAACTGCAAACAATGGCAAGGTCATAATTCCACCTAACATGTTATAAGTGTCTCATGTGCAATAGCAAAGCATTATATCTTAGAGTAGGTGGTAATGTCCTTGAGGAACACTTAGTCCTTCAGTATCTAATAACCTAAATATGACAACACTTAACACTTATCTCAGTTGCACATTCAAAAGGGAACAACACAAGTATCTGCTTAATATACATATATATATGAACAAGCACATTCTTAACCAAATAGGACAAAAGTTAATATCTATTATAATCCACGTTTCTGCAACTGGTCCCGTGGCCTCAGCTGATATTTATGACTACCTTCTTCTACTACCCATTCTGTATTTCCTCCGCCATCAGCAAGCACCTCTGCAGGTCTTGGCTCTTTCCCTGGAGGAGTGACCCATACCTTCATCCCTGAAGGGTCTGGGCCATTTATTGTCCTGTCTGGTTTGGGTTGTTGGAGTTTCCCATTGACCTTAATCATAGGACATGGTAGCACCAGAAGGCGCCCTACAGCATCTCCTGCCTTCCAGACATAATCTTCCTTGCCCCCATTGTGGAGAAAAAGTCCAATTTCCCCATGGTAGTCTGGATCAATCACTCCTCCTACTACTGTTATTCCTTCCTTAGCCTGTTGGCTTAAAGGCAGTAGAAGCCCGAAGTGGCCAGGGGGAAGTCTTAGCTTCCAGTTCAATAGAACGTTTGCTGTATCTCCTGGCAAAAGCACTCCCCCCATTGGAGCCAAAACGTCTAGACCAGCAGAACGCAAGGTCGTGGGTACAGGAAGCAAAAATTTTCCTACTGGGTCACTAGGGGTGATAGTGAGTGGAATCATTCCCACTTCCACCCCTTGGTTCCTGGACCCATGAATTCTGGCTATAGGAGAAACAGTACCATATAGTGGACGCTGATTCAAAGCATATACTGCTTGCTGGAGAACCTTGCCCCAGCCCTCCAGGGTATTGCTACCTAATTGGCGCTGTAACTGTGTCTTCAAGAGGCCATTCCATCGTTCTATCAAGCCAGCTGCTTCTGGGTGGTGGGGAACATGGTAAGACCAGTGGATACCATGACCATGGGCCCACAGTCGCACTTCTTTGGCTGTGAAGTGAGTTCCTTGATCAGAAGCAATGCTGTGAGGAATACCATGACGGTGGATAAGGCATTCCGTAAGTCCCTGGATGGTAGTTTTGGCAGAAGCATTACGTGCAGGAAAGGCAAATCCATAACCAGAATAAGTATCTATTCCTGTAAGAACAAAACGCTGTCCCCTCCATGATGGAAGTGGTCCAATGTAGTCAACCTGCCACCAGGTTGCTGGCTGGTCACCCCGGGGAATAGCACCATATCGGGGGCTCAATGTTGGTCTCTGCTGTTGGCAAATCTGGCACTCGGCAGCAGCTGTAGCCAGATCAGCCTTAGTGAGTGGGAGTCCATGCTGTTGAGCCCATGCATAACCTCCATCTCTGCCACCATGACCACTTTGTTCATGGGCCCATTGAGCAACAACAGGGATAGCTGGAGAAAGAGGCTGACAATCCACAGAACGAGTCATCCGATCTACTTGATTATTAAACTCATCCTCTGCTGAGATCACCTTTTGATGAGCATTTACATGAGACACAAGTATCTTCACATCCTTTGACCATTCAGAGAGCTCTATCCACATACTTCTTCCCCAAATGTCTTTCTCACCAATTTTCCAGTCATGCTCCTTCCAAGTCCCTGACCATCCAGCCAAACCATTGGCTACAGCCCATGAATCAGTATATAATCGAACCTCTGGCCATTTCTCCTTCCAGGCAAAATGCACAACCATGTGCACTGCCCGAAGTTCTGCCCACTGTGAAGACTTTCCTTCACCAGTGTCCTTTAGGGTTGTTTCAGAAATTGGCTGTAATGCTGCAGCTGTCCACCTCTGGGTGGTGCCTGCATAGCGTGCAGAACCATCAGTAAACCAGGCCCTAGTCTTCTCTTCCTCAGTCAACTGATCATAGGGCAAACCCCATGAAGCCATAGGTGCATGCTTAAGCCCAGGAGACATTGTAACAGGAGTGGGAACCATAGGCATTTGGGCAACTTCTTCATGTAGCTTGCTTGTGCCCTCAGGGCCTGCCCGGGCCCTGTCCCGTATGTACCACTTCCATTTGACAATGGACTGTTGCTGTGCACGTCCTACTTTATGGTCTGGTGGGTCAGATAACACCCAGCTCATGATGGGCAGCTCAGGTCGCATGGTGACTTGGTGGCCCATTGTCAAACGTTCAGTTTCCACTAAGGCCCAATAGCAGGCTAAGAGCTGTCTCTCAAAAGGAGAATAGTTGTTTGCAGATGAAGGTAGAGCCTTGCTCCAAAATCCCAAGGGCCTCCGCTGTGATTCCCCTATGGGAGCCTGCCACAGACTCCAGACAGCATCTCTATCTGCCACTGATACCTCAAGCACCATTGGGTCTGCTGGATCATATGGCCCTAGGGGCAGAGCAGCCTGCACTGCAGCCTGGACCTGTTGAAGAGCCTTTTCCTGTTCCAAGCCCCACTCAAAGTTTGCTGCCTTACGAGTCACCTGATATATGGGTCGTAGTAACACACCCAGATGAGGAATGTGCTGCCTCCAGAATCCAAAAAGACCCACCAGACGTTGTGCTTCTTTCTTGGTGGAGGGAGGGGCCAGGTGCAACAACTTATTCTTTACCTTAGAAGGAATGTCTCTGCATGCTCCACACCACTGAACTCCTAGAAACTTCACCGAGGTAGATGGCCCTTGAATTTTAGTTGGATTTATTTCCCATCCTCTCATGCGCATATGCTTTACCAACAAGTCTAGGCTAGCTGCTACCTCCTGTTCACTGGGTCCAATCAACATAACATCATCAATATAGTGGACCAGTGTGATATTTTGTGGAAGAGTCAGGCGATCAAGATCCCTTCTAACTAAGTTATGGCACAACGCTGGAGAGTTAACATACCCCTGAGGTAAGACAGTAAAGGTATACTGTTGGCCTTGCCAGCTGAAAGCAAATTGCTTCTGGTGGTCCTTATGAACCGGTATTGAGAAAAAAGCATTGGCCAGATCAATAGCTGCATACCAGGTACCAGGAGACATATTAATCTGCTCGAGTAAGGACACCACATCTGGTACAGCGGCTGCAATTGGTGTCACTACTTGGTTGAGTTTTCGATAGTCAACTGTCATTCTCCATGATCCATCTGTCTTTTGCACAGGCCAAATTGGAGAGTTAAATGGAGATGTGGTAGGAATCACCACCCCTGCATCTTTCAAATCCTTGATAGTGGCATTAATCTCCGCAATCCCTCCAGGGATACGATACTGTTTTTGGTTCACTATTTTCCCTGGTAGAGGCAACACCAATGGTTTCCATTTGGCCTTTCCAACCATAATAGCCCTCACTCCACAGATCAGGGAACCAATGTGGGGATTCTGCCAATTTCTAATTATATCTATCCCAATTATACATTCTGGGACTGGGGAAATAACTACGGGATGCGTTCTGGGACCCACTGGGCCCACCGTGAGTCGGACTTCAGCCAAAACTCCATTTATCACCTGACCTCCATAGGCCCCTACTTTAACCGGAGGGCCACAATGCTTTTTAGGGTCTCCTGGGATCAGTGTCAACTCAGAACCAGTATCCAATAGGCCTCGAAAAGTCTGATTATTTCCTTTTCCCCAGTGTACAGTTACCCTAGTAAAAGGCCTCAGGTCCCTCTGGGGAAGGACAGGAGGAAGGCAAACAGCATAACTCTTTGGTATTGTGACAAGGTCCTTCCTCACTGGAACCCGGCCACCCCTTCATTCAAGGGGTTCTGGGTCTGTGAACTGTCTCAAGTCTGGAAACCGGTCAACTGGGCGGGATTCGCTACTCCTAAAATCAAATGTTGACTTCCTGTCATTCGTTCTAGAGCTTTTCTGCTTATACAGATCAAATAAAAACTTAGTAGGCTTCTTATGTATTTGGTTCCTGGGAACACCATGATTAATTAGCCAGTTCCAAAGATCATTTCGGGTCATGCCATTATAGGTATTGTTTTGCCTTTGCCACCCATTATGATAATTACTGTAACTACGCTCATCTGGCCTTCTGCGATTCAGTGCTGCCACCTGACGCCTACCCTGAGGTCCTGTTAGACCTACTACGTGTACATTTAATTTATGCAAACGAGCCACAACTTCTCTAACTGTAAGATCTGGCATAAGAAATAGAGCAAAAACAAAGCTCTTCAAATGTTCTGGTGTCTCTCTCAGTACTTTCCATCTTATAAATTCAGTGAGTGGCATGTCCTCTGGGTCCTCATATTGTGGAGAATGTGGTTTTACACTTCGAATCCACTCGAGCATGCCCATCTGCCTGACCCTCACAATCCCTTCATCAATACTAAGCCAAGGAATATCAGGCATCTCTAACTCGCTGTTAGTAGGCCATGTTTTAATAAATACATCAGCCAACCATTCAAATAAACTTTTAACACCTTTTTTAACTGCTCGAGCTTCCATGTTAAACCTAGAATCTCTACTCAGTGGGCTCATATCGATAAACTCAGTATGATCCAATTTTATATTCCTTCCACCATTATCCCACACCCTTAAAATCCATTCCCACACATATTCCTTAGGCTTCTGCCGGAATGAATCAGCAAACTCATTAATTTCTTTAGTAGTATATCGCACCTCCTCGTGGACCACACTTTCTATCTCACCTTGAGGGGCTTGCTTAGACTTCAATCTGGTTATAGGTCTAGAGGCAACAATTGTTGGGACCTGAGGCTCATTAGCTCCCACTGGGATGGGGAGATTAGTTTCCTCAGGCAAGGGTGGGGAGGAGGGATCAGCAGGGTGTGGATTCTCTGCTGAGGGTGGGGAGATTTATTCCTCAGATAAAGAAAATCCCTCAGAATCCGAGGGTTCAAAATCCTCATCATCATGGTTCTCCCACACATCTTCATCCCAAGTTTCAGGGTTCCACACTTTCCCCACCAGTGCTCTCACTTTAACTGCTGACACTCTTCATGGCTGGGAATTAAATTTGCGTTGTAAATCAGCCAAACATATAATAAAGGCTCCAGCTTGATTTTCTGCTGCTTTATCTCTTTGGCTGCTGAAGAGAAGATTCTCTTCCAGAGCACACTTGGAAACCTTTAAACTGTTGTTTCTAATCGGGAGCTGGTCATTTTTATCACTGAGCTCCTTATTTTCCTCTATCACTTTATCCAGACATGCTAGGAGCAACAAGGCAACATCATTATTTTCCTGATTTTGTTGCAATTTCTTGAACGTTTTATATAGAGAGTCGCTAAATTCCTTGCTTCTCACAAGAGGCAAGTTAGGTCAGTCAAATGGATCTATCTTCATAATTACATCAAATAGTCTGCACCAAGGATTATCATTCCTCTTCATGCCACCAGGAAAGCCTTCAGTAACTCTAGGCTTCATTGGGTTGGAGAGCTGACTCCAGAGACTACCAAACCCACTAAAGAAATTCATCCTTTCAATTCTGTTTCTCTAGAACCACTTCTGGTACAAAAATCTGTATTAGTCAGGGTTCTCTAAATAAACAGAAGCAACAGGATGAATATATATATCTACATACAATTTATTGATTTGCTCACGTGACAGAGGTCAAGTAGTCCAACAGTAGCCATGCCAAACTGGAGAGGCTGAGAATCCAGGGAACTGCTCAGTCCTCAAGGCTGGATGTCTCAGTAGTCCCAATCTGGTGCTGAAGGCCTAGTGGATTCCAGGAGATCTGCTGGTCTCAGTACACATTGGGATCCGAAGGGTTGATCACAGCAGCAAGACAAACTCACCAGTGAGAGAGAGGCAAGCTTCAGGAAAAAAGGGACCAGCTCCCTCTGCAGTGGCCCTTTATACTGCCTGCGGCAGAAGGTAACGCCCACATTTGGGGTGGGCCATCCGGGTTGAGGTGGTCCAATCTGAAGATCCTTTTCTCTTATTTGTTCCTTAGTCCAGTCAAGTTGGCACCCAGGATTAACCATCACAGTTTGTAACCCCAACAGTTGAGAAGTAGCTACAAAAGTATCAAGGGTTGAAGGTGGGTCAGGGAGATGGATCAGTGGGTAGAGTGCTTATGTACAGACCTGACTACCTTGATTCAATCCCCAGATTCTACAAGATAGCAAGAAAAAAGAACTCCAGAGAGAGAGAGAGAATTTATTTGAAAAGTTCAGACTAGAGAGAGAGAGTACTGGCTGTTCTTGCAGAAGAACTGGATTTGAACCCCAGCACCCACATATTAGCTAATAATCTTCCCTAACTCCAGCTCCAAGGGATCCAATGTCCTGGCATCACACTACATAGGTTCATTTACACACATGCAGGCATAACACTCATACCGATAAAATAAAAATAAATAATTTTAAAGTTCAAGGTCGTCTTCAACTACAGAGCAAGTTCAAAGCTAGCCTGGGCTACAAGAGACCTGTCTCCAGTACAAAATAGAGTTAAGAATGTATCTCAGGGGCTGGAGAGATGGCCTAGCGGTTAAGAGCACCGACCGCTCTTTCAGAGGACCCGGGTTCGATCCCCAGCACCCACATGGCGGCCGAGAGTCGTCTGAAACTCCAATTCCAGGAGAACTCCAGCTCCAGGGGAATCCGAGACCCTCTTCTGACCTCCGCGGCATTGCACGACACGGGTGCACAGACCTGCATGCAGACAGTACATTGATACACATACAGAAATAAATTAAAAAAAA
>VZQC01003239.1:3848478-3858793 GCA_009823505.1 Rhizomys pruinosus | reverse complement strand
TGGAGTTCTCCTGGAATTGGAGTTTCAGACGGTTCTCAGCCGCCATGTGGGTGCTGGGGATCGAACCCGGGTCCTCTGTAAGAGCGGTCAGCGCTCTCAACCGCTAGGCCATCTCTCCAGCCCCAGTCGGCGCCATTTTTAAGGCATGATGTAGAGCCACACTGTTAGCAGTGTGACAGGCTGCCAACAGTCCCGTCTTGGCTGGAACTCTATGTAGACCAGGTTGGCCTTAATCTCACAGAGATTTGTCTGCCTCTGCCTCTGCCTCCTGAGTGGGGGGATTAAAGATGTGTGCCAACAGGGCTGGAATTCTGAACATTGATTGGCTCAAATTGCTTATAGATAGAACACAAATATACAATGAACTAAGTTTCCATAAATATGCTTTTCACTTAAATACCCCTTCATCCTTATAAAGATGCCATGTTTCTGAGAGCAACAGTAGATAGTGATTCACATTCTAAACCTCTTGGGGATTTGGATACCAGTAACTTGTGAATGTATGGTTTTGTTTAAGAAGACTATCCTGATGGCATGTAGATGATACCATGTTTCAATTCAGAGGGACAGGCTTTGTGGGAGTTGCATTCTCAAGGCTGTATGGTGCCTATTTCACCCACATTCCCAGAGCAAAGGGTTCAATGAAATGTGTCCATTAGGTCCCAGGCTTGGGAATTCTGTAATGTGGTGGCAATGGAAGGAGAGGTTTAGAAATCAGAATGTTTTCAAGACTGTGAAGGTTACTACTATCTTGAAGATAAACCAAGATATTAAAAAAACATATGGCCTAAAGCCAGGGAAGTAAACTAGAAATTCTGCCATGCACCCGCAGAACAAGCCTGCAAATACAGGCTCTTAAATGTCCGTGCCCTGGTTCTTTGCTGAGTCATTGTGCCATACTGGCTCTGTAGTGTCAGGCAGATTTCACACTCCCTAAATCAGATTACCTGGGATCTGTTCACTCACATCTTCCACAGTGTCCTCATTGTTTGGAAGGGACATGGCTGTATATTGACGGAAGACTTTGAAAATAAGTCTTCTCCGCTCCTACCAAGAAACCAAACTGTCATATCTCAGGCCACAGATGAATTCATGCCCAAGAGACCTTTCAGGATAGAGCTTTGAGGATGGAAAGGCAGCCAACCTGGAGTGTCTCTCCTCTTAGCTTGTTCTTTTTCTACTTCCTTTATCTGGAACTTCAACTTAACCATGTATCTTTCTATATGACTTACTTCTTTAGCCTGGGAAACTGGGTTCTCTTTCAACTATTTTGCTTTGAATGCAGAGCAGTACAGGCTTTCCTGAAAGGGTTTACAAGGCTTAAAACTAGTTCTTGGAGGTAATAAGTCACACAGAAGCCATTTATTTTCTTTTTTTTTTAATTTTTTTTATTAATTTATTTCTGAATGTGTATGAATGTACTGTCTGCATGCAAGTTTGTGCCCCCGTGTCGTGCAATGCCGCAGAGGTCAGAAGAGGGTGTCAGATTCCCCCGGAACTGGAGTTCTCCTGGAATTGGAGTTTCAGACGGTTCTCGGCCGCCATGTGGGTGCTGGGGATCGAACCTGGGTCCTCTGCAAGAGCAGTCGGTGCTCTTAACCGCTATGCCATCTCTCCAGCCCCCAGAAGGCATTTATTTTCAACCCTTATGTTATAGGCGATCAAATACAAGTTTAAGGATGCTCGATGATTTGCCTGAGGTCTCATAACTAGTGAGAAACAGCCTCAGGACAAGAACTTGAATGCTTTCCACACCTCTGTCCTATACTTTGTCTGGATCAATTAAGTCAGAAAACCCAGAAACAAGCATTAATATCAAATGCAAGTTGCTGTGTTAGGAAAGCCTTAAACTTCTGAGTTGAAGGTGCAATTGGAGAAGTAAGAAATGCCAAGAAGAACCAATGATTCATTTTAACAAACACATCTTGGACTTCTGTTTTATTCCAGACTTTGTTCTACATGTTTTAGAGATATGAAAAGCAACTGTCACCTGCACTTCCTCTGGAGTGGCCTGACTGCTAAGAAGACCTTCCCGTAATATAAAGCAGAACAACTATGTGTCACGCAGGGAAAGGCAACTGCTCTAACAGAAGGAAGACATCAGAAAAGACTTTCTAGACACATCTGTGATGAATCTTGAGGGAATGATGGTCTTTTGTCAGATAAAATGATGGTGAAATTCATAAACAGAACCAGAGGGAAGGAAATTTGCCTACAAAGTTGCTTGTAGGAATAAGTAGTTCAGTTTGAGTGGAGCAGAAGGAGTTTCTAGAGGAGTTATCCCAAATGAGGTCCCCTTTCCTGAAGAACTGGAGGTCTCTGGAAAATCAGATTCAAAACTTGCTCTTGTATTATGGAAAATAGGTATACTGTATCATAACTGTCACTTCTCTTGACTGTCCTTCCTGTGTGCGCTCAGTATCAGGGGCATTAGGGCTCTGTTATATACACTTTTACCTTCTGCTTCTGGCTCCTTTATTACGCTGCATTCTGAGCCCTAGGACATTTTGATGAGCCATGGGCACACGTGATGTGGACAAGCAGTGCTAGCCTCTCAACCTTCTCATGCATTCCCTCACATGCTCCCACTTCCGCCACCCAAATGGTGAGTTTGAGAGCCCAAGAGGATGAAGCATGAGTTACAAGTTCTGGGTGTGGACAGTCCGTCCGTGTAGAACAGAGCGCACTCTGCACTGCTTAACATCTTCTGAGACCTTATTATACTGGGCCACTGAAATTTGGGAATTGTGTAAGAGCTAATAATTGTGCGAGTGGCATTCTTATTTTATCTATCTACAGGGCTAGGCACAAATAGGAACTCAATGACTGGAAAATGAATGGTCTGTTGTATAATTATTGAATGATTATTTGCCCATTTAATTATTTGGACCCGGGGCTTTCTCCCCTCACCCCCTCCCTTCTTCTGTTCCTTCTTCTCTCCTTTCCTCTTTGATCTCCTTCCTTCCTTCTCTTTCTTTTCTGTGATTGATTTGTAGACATTCCTTATATGCATTGGATACTAACCCATGTAAGATGTATGGTTCTCAGGTCTTCTCTTGCATTCTATAGGTAAACCATTTTACTCTTTTTGCTGTGCAGTAACACTGAGTATGTTGTAATCTGTTGTGTCTATTTTTGCTTTTGTTGCCTGTATTTTCAGTGTCATATCTCAAATATTATTGGTGAGATCATCACTGAGAGGTTTTTTTTCTTGTTTTTCTTCAATGGATTTTATGGTTTAAATTTCATTTTCAATCAATTTTGAGTTGGTTTTAGTATATGGTATGAATGAAAAACTTACTTTTATTCTTTGCTTCTGTATGTCAAGTTATCTCAAAAGCATTCCTTGAAAACACTATCTTCTCCCTGCCATACCAACTTTGTTAGTGCATAAATTTATTTCTCAGTTCTGTATTCATGTTCCACTGGCCTATATGTATGCTTTAATGTCATTATAATGCTTTTTCCAGGTATGGAGGAGTGATGTTTCTAGCTTGGTCATCTTTCTTAAGATATTTGGCATCCTTCATGATTCTATAGGAAATTATTATATGCGATAGTTATACTAGATAGTATTATATATATATCTACAGAATCAGGAAGGATGCAGAAGAACAAATACATATCTATACATATAATAGATATAATATATCATTATATAATATCTACAGAATCATGAAGGGAGCCAAAAGAAACAAAACATACCTATATCTATAATATATATATATATATATATATATTATGTATGTATTTGTTCTTTTTGAGACAGGGTCTCCCTTAGTCCCAGCTGGCCTGGAGGTCCCTCTGTTAGATGATGCTTGGCCTTGAACTCACAGAGATCCACCTGCCTCTTTCCTCCTGAGTGCTAGGATTAAAGGTGTGTGCCACCACACCACGGAAGGATTTTTATATATTTTTAATATTTTGATTTTTTTAACAAATCATTGGAATTCCAAACTTGAGCTCATACAATTTCAGCCACCCATATTTGACAAAGGGGCAAAAACCCTAAATGGAGAAGACGGAATATGTTCTGCAGCAAATGGTGCTGGAAAAATTGGATCATCATTGTAGAACAAATTAAACCCCTACCTCTCACCCTGTACAAAAATTCAACTCCAAATGGATCAAAGAGCTTCAACGTGAAAGCCTGAAACCCTGAAGGTGATAGAAGAAAGTGGCATCACAACCTACAAGACATAGGCATAAGAAAAGACTTTTTAAATTTACAGCAGTGCACAGGAAGTTAAGGTTCAACAATGACAAATGGGACCCTCATAAAACTCAAAAGCTTCGTACAGTGAAAGAAACAATCAAAGAGTGAAGAGATAGAAAACCCACAGAGTGGGAGGAAATCTTTACCAGTGGATGCATTTGCCAGAGCATTCACGTCAAGAATATATAAACTACTCAAAAAAACAAAGAAGTAAGAAACAAATGACCTACTCAAAAGTGGAGTAAAGAGGTGAACAGAGACTTCACCAGTGAGGAATTAAAGATGGCTGAGAAAGTTTAAAAAGTGTTCACATTGGGCTGGAGAGTAGCCTTAAGCGGTTGAGCACCGACGCTCTTGCAGAGGACCCGGGTTCGATCCCCAGCACTCCACATGGCGGCTAAGAACCGTCTGTAACTCCAATTCCAGGAGAACTCCAGTTCCAGGGGAATCCGAGACCCTCTTCTGACCTCCGCGGCATTGCACGACACGGGTGCACAGACCTGCATGCAGACAATACATTCATACACATACAAAAATAAATAATAAAAAAAAATAAAAAAAAGTGTTCAGCATCATTAATAATTAAGGAAATGCAAATTAAAACCACTCTCAGATATCATCTCACTCCAATATGGCTAGCTAAGATCAAAAAACAAAAGACAACAGATGCTGGAGAGATTGTGGGGAAAGGGGAACACTTATCCACTGCTGGTGGGAATGTAAGCTTATACAGCCACTATGGAAAGCAGCGTGGAGAACCTTTGAAAGACTCGGAATGAGCCTACCACCTGACCCAGTCATACCACTCCTGGGTATATACCCCAAAGACCCATTCTACCGGAAAGATACATGCACATCCATATTTATTACAGCTCTCTTCACAATAGCGAAGAGCTGGAACCAACCAAAATGCCCCTTAACAGACGAGTGGATGACAAAAATGTGGTACATTTACACAATGGAGTACTATTCCGTGGTAAAGAAAGATGGGGTTATGAACTTTGCAGGTAAATGGGTGGAACTCAAAGCCATTATGCTGAGTGAAGTAACACAGTCCCAGAAAGACAAATGGAGAATGGTTTCTCTCATTTGTGGATGCTAACATCAAATACCCCAGATGAAAGGCAAACTGAATAACATTATTGTTATATTTCTGTTTATCTGAAAGCAACCATGTTGTTATAATATGAATCTCTCAACAGGCTCTAGAATCCATTCACCAATTATTTTCAGACTCTATAATTACTGTATATGGGTGGAGAGTATGTATCCATATTTTAGAGTAATATAAAATTAATGGAGGAAAATGTGAATTCCTAAACATAAAAAAAGACTGAGAGAAAGATGCAGGACAGTTATGGCAGAATGCATGATTTGGGGTGGGGTAGGGGGAAGGGAAAGGGGAATATGCCTGAACTGAACTGAAAAATGATGTCTGAAATACACAAAACATCAATTAAAAAAAACTGATCAAAAAATAAATAAATAAAAAATCATTGGGATTCTGATAGGCATTACATAAATCTTAGATCACTTTGGGTAGTATGAACATTTTAACAATATTAACCCCTACAATCCTTGTTCATGGGATGTGTATTTTTTATTAAAATATCCTTTATAAAGGTTTTATATTTCTTAGTTTGCACATCTTTTACTTCTTTCACTAGGTTAATCCTGAAGCATCTTATTCCTTCTGTTGCTAATATAAATGGGACTATTTTCTTAATTTCTGATAGGAAAATGGAAACCCTGCAGGCTCTTGATAGCAATGTTAATGTGGACAGCACTGATATAGAGGCTCCTATAACATGGAGCTACTATGGGCCATCTAGCTATCTAACTTCGGAGGATTTATCCAAAGCAGTTGAAATCAGGACTGCAAAGCGATATGTGCACTATAATGTTTACAGCAACTGTGGAAAGCTCTAAACATCTTTGGTAAATGATGGATACAAGGAAATATAGACAGTTACTAAAGACACAAAATGGAATAGTATTAGAAAAAGAAGGATGTGTTGGGCTTACAACAGCATGGATAAACCTTGAAGATACCTCAATAAAGAAAAAAGAATTCTAAGACACAAGGCAAAATATTTCCTGGTCACATGATCATGCTTGTAATCTGATGTGAAATTCAGGTATTTCTTGCAGTGTAGGCCTGTTCCTTTAGTTTGACTAGGGGGTGGGAGGTTGGCCCTTGTACCAGCAATCTGGCTGCTGCCTCAGTGTCCCTAATGACTGGAGCTCCCCTCTTCATGAGCCTGCTCTTATCTGGCCTGCTGCAAAACAAATCAAAACCATATGCCAAAAGCACACAAAGAAAAATCAACAACATGGGAAAAGCAAATAAGGAATTTCCACCAAACTCTATCAGTATTATAGAGGACTCCAACAATGAGATCTCCCTGGAGGTAACCCCGGACACAGATCTTAAAAGAACAATCATAGATATACTCAAAGAATCAATGACCTAGAGGGAGAGAATGACCAACTCTGAAAGGAAATGGAAACACTGAAAAAAATCTCATGCTGAAATGAAAAAGGAAAGCAAAAAACTAAAAGGGGAGAATGGTCAACTCTGAAAGGAAATGGAAATACTAAAGGAATCTCAAGCTGAAATGAAAAGGAAATCGAACACTCATCCAGTCAACAGGAAAGGGCAAGAGAAAGCCTTGTAACAGCAGGCGAAGCAGAAAATAGAATATCAACCCTAGAAGATAACATGGAAGAACTGAAGAGCTCAAGCAAAATTATGAAAAATTTAAAAAGGGGGCATATCCTGGGACCACCTGAAGCACAGATAGGAGCTGGGTGCTTCAGCCAGGCAGACTGATCTATTCATCTTTGGCTCTCGATTGGCTTGTATGGCTGTGGGGGCGGAGTTGTCCTCCTAACTGGTGGTATAAAAGGTGGGCCTGTGTGAGGCTTGAGATTGGAGATTTCCTGGGACCACCTGAAGCACAGGTAGGAGCTGGGTGCTTCAGCCAGGTGGATTGTTTGGTTTGATCTATTCATCTTTGGCTCTCAATTGGCTTGTGTGGCTGTGGGGGCAGAGTTGGCCTCCTAGGTGGTATAAAAGGTGAGTCTGTTCGAGACTTGAGATTGGAGATTTCCTGGGACCACCTGAAATACAGGTAAACAGAAATTCATCTCCCTCCAGCCCTGCCAACTGGGATTGCCAAAGGAGTGTCCAACTGGAGTCTTTGGAGAGCCTTCAGAACAGAAAGGGAAGAGTGAGTTAGACTTCCAATAGAAAGCCTAAAACGTAGACAGGACAACACTCCATAAGCAAGGAGAAAAGCAAATCAATCAAACAAACAACGAAGGCATCTGAAGGAGGCCAGCAAAGCAAGCCTTCAACACAGTGAAGAGGCATTTGGGATTCACATTGGAATACAGGCAAAGAGAAACCCACATGCCAGGGACACAAAGAAGAGATAACATGGGAAAGGTGCAGTATAACTCCACACCAATCTCGACAAACCCTGTGGAAGATTCCTACAGTGGGATCCCCCTAGGGATGGCCCAGGACACAGGTATTAGAAGTACAATTGTGAACATACTTAAATAAATCCAAGAGTGTAAAAGCAAATCAAAGAATTAAGAAAAGAGAATGAAAAACTCAAGAAGGACCTAGAGAGAGAAAACGACAAACTCCGGAAGGAAGTGGAAATACTGAAAAGATTCCATGTTGAAAAAGATAAGGAAACCAACCAGCAAAGCAAAAAGCTACATGAAAAGACTGAGAAGCTCCAAAAGGAAGTGGAAATACTAAGGAAATCACAAGACAAAATGAAAAAGGAAATCGAACACTCATCCAATCAAGAGGAAAGGAATGGAAAAAGCCTCAGAAGTAGAATGGAGGAAGCAGAACTAAGAATATCAGTCATGGAAGGTAACACAGAACAACTAAAAACTTCAAGTAAAGAGTATGAAAAATTTAAAAATACAAAAAAGTGAAACAACCAGGAATTGTGGGACACTATGAAAAGATCAAACCTCCACATCATAGGAATAGAGGAAGGAGAAGAATCCCAAGAAAATGGTATTGATCAGATCTTCAACAGAATAATATATGAAAATTTCCCCAAATAAAAACAGACAAACCCATACAAATACAAGAAGCACATAGAACTCCAAACAGACAAGATCAGAAAAGAAACTCTCCATGCCATATCACAGTTAAAATGCTAGACACCCTAAACAAAGACAAAATTTTGAAAGTCACAAAAGAAAAACAAGTGACCTATAAGGGTTGAATTACAGAATTACAACTGACTTCTCAGTGCAAACTATGAAAGCAAGAAGAATGTTGAGCAAAGCATTCCCAGTGTTAAAGGACTATAGATGCCAACCCAGGTTACTATACCCAGCAAAAATGTCAACTATAGTTGAAGGAGAGAGAAAAATCTTCCATGACATAAACAAGATGAAAGAATACATGTCCAGAAAGCCAAGATTTCAGAGAATACTTGAAGCAATTCAAAGGACAGAAGAAAGGAGCAAACATCACCAGGCCTAGAAAGAGAAATCAATAAAAGCATAACTGCAGAAGTAGAAACCTAAACCAAAACCACAAATGGATAATAAGGTGAAAGGAAGCAACACAATTCTATCAGCTATAACCTTAAATATTAATGGACTTAACTCTCCAATCAAAAGACATAGACTAGGAGATTGGATAAGGAAACAGAACCCATCTATATGCTGTCTACAAAAAACGCATCTTACCTTCAAGGATAGGTACCACCTTAAAGTGAAAGGATGGAAAAAATATTCCAAGCAAATGGTACCAGAAAGAAAGCAGGTGTTGCTATTTTAATATCAGACAAAATAGACTTCAAAGTAAAAGAAATCAGAAGAGACAAAGAAGGTCATTACATTTATATCAAAGGAAAAATTCACCATGAAGATTTCACAATTATGAATATATATGCACCAAACTCTGGTGCACCAAACTTTATAAAGACAATTCTTCAGGACCACAAGGCACAGATTAACCCCAGGACACTCTCAGTAGGGGACATTAATACCCCACTGAGCACTTTGGACAGGTCAACCAGACAAAGAATAAACAGAGAGATATCTGAACTGAATGATACGATATACCAAACGGACCTCACAGACATCTACCAAATATTCCAACCTAATACCAGAGAACACACTTTCTACTCAGTGCTCCACGGAACATTCTCCAAAATGGACCAGATACTGGGACACAGAAGAAACCTCCACAAATACAAAAAGATTGAAATAATTTCATGCATTCTGTCAGACCACAACGTAATAAAGCTCACTATCAACACCAGGATAAGCCCTACTATCTACAAGAATACATGGAGACTAAACAACACATCCTGAATAATGAATGGGTCAAGAAAGAGATAAAGAAAGAAATAAAAGGATTCCTGGAACTGAACGACAATGACAATACAACACAACAAAACCTACGGGATACCATAAAAACAGTACTAAGAGGGAAGTTTATAGCCCTGGATGCCTACATTAGAAAAACAGTAAGAGCACAAGTGAACGATCTAACACTGCAGCTAAAAGCACTTGAGAGACAACAACAGATGAACCCTAAACACAACAGACAGGAAGAAATAAAAAAAAATCAGGACAGAAATCAATGAAATAGAAACAAACAAAAAAAAATACAAAAAAATCAATGAATCCAAAAGTTGGTTCTTTGAAAGAATAAACAAGGAAGATCTCCTGAGGCCAGCAGAAGGTACTGGGGCATGGGCTGAAGAGCCCCCCCCACCAACTGGGATTACGAAGGCATCTGAAGGAAGCATGCAAAGCAAGCCTTCAACACATTAAAGAGGCATTTAGGACGCACATTGGAATACAGGCAAGGAGAAGCCCATATGGCAGGAACACGAAGAAGAGACAACACAGGAAAGGGGCAGGATAATCTGGCACCAAGCTCTACCAACCCTATGGAAGACTCCTGCAGTGCAATCCCTCTGGGGAAGCCCCAGGAGACAGATATCAGGAACACAATTGGGAACATATTTAAAGAACTACAAGATTATAAAGAACAAATCAAAGAACTAAGAAAAGAGAATGAAGAACTCAAGAAGGACCTAGAGA
>VZQC01003239.1:3815965-3832608 GCA_009823505.1 Rhizomys pruinosus | reverse complement strand
TTAAACAACATTGGTTTACAGGCTCTGATAAAAACGGTAATGCATCTGAGTTAAATGGAGATATAAATTGCTGTTGTTCACGTTTGTTCTACATAAAATCTGTACAACAATAACTTTGGGATTGGCACATACAAATGTTCTCTATAATTTTTCTGTTGTATGGTGTCACCTCGTGGCATTCTCTTTCACCTATAAGATGATTTAATGAAAAAATTAAGTTTGCTTCCCAAGTTAATCACGTACAGTCACCCAAAATAGCATGGGTGAATTTGATGAAATCTGTGCCTTGATTCCACCCTATGGGCATGTATAATACAACTGCCTTCTGGAGACTCATGGGTCAAAAAACAAAAACCTAAAAATAAAATGGGGGGGATACAGATAGATATGAAACCTTTTTGTCAAAAACCTTGCAATTCAGGTCTTGAAATTAACTACAGGAAGAGATTTGTATGTTCCAATAGGTCAGAATGTCACTGACTTGATGGCTGAGAAAGAAAATATGCAGCTTTGCATCAAGTAGGATGTACCAGAAAGTGCCAGCAGAGAAGTTGGCCCATCTGAACACTGAAGGAAAGAAAGGTCTCAGATTGCTATGGACATCAGACCCCTGTGTGGATCCTACTTGTAACAACTATGTATAATGAGTCCTAACGAAACTTACCTTCTAGGAGCTGCAAAGGTTTTAATACGAGAGACTTTCTTACCTCCCCCCCCCAAAGAACAAGGAGAAATATGATGATGATGTTGTTCTCCAACTGTAAATTGGAGACAACTATTATAGAGGTAATCTCTTATAAAACTGGTAAAACTGCCTTGAATTGACTAATAGACATAGGAACTGTGAAAAGGATTATTCTCTATTCAGAACCAAATATAATACTAAAGTCTCCTTGAGCTATGCACTTAAGCAAAACATATTAACGCAGGAGCTCTGACATCAGCAATAGACTATTCTACCAAGGAGATGTTGGCCAGGGGATCCAAGCCCCCACAAAAGGTAAAGGCTCCTTGCCTGTAAACTGGGATACCTGCAAGAAGAGAGGCAATGAGGCCCTGCTGTCGAAGACCTGACATTAACGTGGGAAAGATGTATTGAGACCACACATGCAAGTGTACAGATGGTCTCTGGAATACCAGAGTGTTACCAAAGGCCACTATACCAATAAAGCAAATATAGGTCTCCTTGAGTCAAGCAAGACTCCTCTGTCAGCACCAGCTATGCCTCACCTGCCTGGAAATACTGTGCAGCAGAGGCAGCCATATGCCTGTATATCCCAAATCTTTGGGATATTGGCTCTCTCCTTGGAGGAATAACCCACAGCTGATGCCACAAGCTTACACCCTATAATGGTCAGGAGATGATGTAAGCCACAGTAAGACCCTGACATATTCAACAGAAAAAAAATGTAATTCATGGATTAACATACCATCCAAATATCTGTGTCTATACCAAAGTAACCTACGATACCAAGTAGTACTGTTTAAATACTTATATATCTAATTGCTTGTGCTTCATTAGTAGGATCGAAAGGTTATTCCTGGACAGTCAGCCCATTAAAGAAAACATCCAGAATTGACCAGAGTCCAAGACAGCAGCTCCAGAGAAAGTAGACTGTCTTGCTTCTCGTCCACTTGTGCCCCTTTTCTAAGCCTAGGGAAAAATCTGCAGAAGAGGGGGTGTGGTAGAATGTAAGGGCTGTGATTGGGGTGAATGGTGAAACTACAGCAATATAGCCTGGACACTCATTTGATCAACTTGATTGAACAAGCCCCCCCTGCTGGATGGTGGGACCAAGGGGCTGTGTGGGTTTGGATACAACTGCTTGCAAATTGGTTTCACATGAAGGATGCTTGTACTCATAAAGTATCACTTATTGCTAAAAAATGGAAAAAAAACTGAGAGAAAGATGCAGGACAGTTAAGGCAGAATGCATGATCTTGGATGGGGTGGGGTGGGGGGAAGGGAAGGGGAAATATGCCTGAACTGAATTGGAAAATGATGTATGAAATACACAAAGAATCAATAAAAAATAAAAATAAATAAAAAAAGAAAGACAACATCATGAGCTTTGCAGGAAAATGGCTGGAGCTAGAGGACGTCTTGCTGAGTGAAGTAACACAGTCCCAGGAAAACAAAGAATGGTATACCTCATCTGTGGATGCTAGTGCCAATTACCCAGTTCTTAGTATTTCCTGTGCATGGCCCCTTGAGCTTTTGTCCAAAGCAGTTGGGAGCGATGCATATTGGAAACAACAACAGAAAGGACTGCATCAAAGAACTGACTGAAACAGTGAACTTCTGCTAAAAACAGTCAACTTCCCTATGGAGAATATTGAGAAAGACTGAGAAAGAGATGAATAGCATATTTGGCAGAATGCATGAGCTCTGGTGTGGTGGGGGAATTGGGAGGACACAGGTCTATATTTGATAAAAAATATATGTATAAATAAAAAAATAATAAATAAATTTTAAAAAGACTGAGAGAAAAAAATAAAGAATAAACAAGATAGACAGACCTCTAGCCCAGTTAACCAAAAGAAAGAAGGAACAACTACAAATAAATACAATCCATGATGAAAGGGGAAACATCAAAACAGACAATGAAAAGATCCAGAACATCATATAGGAATACTTCAAAAACCTTTACTCTACTAAGTTTGACAACCTAGAAGAAATGGATGAATATCTGAAATCCTGGGAATCACCAAAGCTCAACCAAGAAGAGATTAACAGCTTAAACAGACCCATAATATATGAAGAAATTGAAGATGTAATAAGAAACCTCCCAACTAAAAAAAAGCCCAGGCCCAGATAGTTTCACAGCAGAATTCTATAAAACATTTCAAAAAGGCTTACAACCATTATTACTCAAATTGTTTAGAAGGATACAAACAGAGGGAACTCTCCCAAATTCCTTCTATGAAGCCAGCATCACTCTAATACCAAAACCCGGCAAAGATACAACCAAAAAGGAGAACTATAGACCAATCTCATTAATGAACACAGATGCCAAAATATTAAACAGGATACTGGCAAATCGCATACAGACCCACATCAAGAAGATCATCCATCATGACCAAGTTGGATTCATACCACAGATGCAGGGATTGTTCAACATACGAAAATCAATAAATATCATCAAGCATATAAATGGACTGAAAGACATAAACCACACAATCATCTCAATTGATGGGGAAAAAGCCTTTAACAAAATCCAGCATCCTTTCATGCTTAAAGTCCTAGAGGGAATTGGATTGGAGGGATCATTCCTCAATGTAATCAAAGCCATATACAGGAAACCCACAGCCAATATCATCCTAAATGGGGAAGGAACAGAAGCATTCCATTTAAAGGTAGGAACTCAGCAAGGCTGCCCCCTGTCACCACTCCTCTTCAATATAGTGCTGGAAACCTTTGCTAGGGCAATAAGGGAAGAAAAGGAGTACTAATTGGAAAAGAGGAAGTCAAACTATCCCTTTTTACTGATGATATGATTGTTTGCTTAAAGAATGCTAAAAACTCCACCAGAAAACTCCTAGAAACGAATAAGGGCTTCAGTAAAGTGGCAGGATACAAAATAAATCTAGAAAAATCAGTAACCTCTCCTTACACCAACAACAAACAACTGAAGAAGGACTACAAGGAGACCTTTCCACTCACAATAGCCTCAAAAACAATAAAATACCTAGGAACAAACCTAACCAAAGACACCAAAGATCTCTACAACAAAAATTTTAAACCTTAAAAGAAAGAAACAATCAACTTCCCCATGGAAAATATTGAGAAAGACTAAGAGATGGAAAGCATGTTTGGCAGAATGCACGAGCTCTGGTGGGGTGGGGGAATGAGCGGGAATATGGGTCTAGATTTGTTAAAAATAAATAAATAAATTTATGTGAAAAAAAAAAGAAAGAAATTGAAGAAGACATCGGAAGATCGGAAGATGGAAAAACCTCCCATGTTCATGGATTGGGAAAATAAATACAGCAAAAATGTCTATTCTACCCAAACTCTTGTATACATTTAATGCAATTCCAATTAAAATCCCCAAGAGTTTATTCACAGGCTTGGGAAAAAAGAAGTCCTTAATTTCATTTGGAAAAACAAAAGACCCCGAATAGCCAAAACAACCCTGAGTGAAAAGAGCAACACATGGGGGATCTCTATACCAGACTTCAAACTATACTACAGGGCTGTACTCATAAAAACAGCTTGGTACTGGCACAAAAACAGACCAGTTGACCAATGGAACAAAACTGAAGATCCAAACTTGAGCACATACAATTTCAGCCATCTCATATTTGACAAGGGGGTCAAGAAACACAATGGAGAAAAGACAGCATCTTCAGCAAGTGACAAAAGTCAACTTCAGATGGATTAAAGACCTCAACGTGAAACCCCAAATTCTGAAGGTGATAGAAGAAAGAGTTGGCAGTAAACTACAAGACATAGGCATAGGAAAAGACTTCCTAAATCAGACAACAACTGTGCAAGAATTAAGGTCGACAATTGACAAATGGGACCTCATTAAACTCAAAAGCTTCTGTACATCAAAGGAAACAATAAGGGAAGTGAAGATAAAACCCAGAGTATACAAACTACTCAAAAAACAAAGAAGAAAAAAAATGAACTACTCAAAAGATGGAGCAAAGAACTGAATGGAGACTTCACAAGGAAGGATTAGAGATGGCTGAGAAACATCTCAAAAAATGTTCAACATCACTACTAATTAGGGAAATGCAAATTAAAACCACTTTAAGATATCATCTCACTCCTATAAGACTGGCTAGGATCAAGAAAACAAATGATGCCAAGAGCTGGAGAGGTTGTGGGGAAAGGGGAACACTCATCCATTGCTGGTGGGAATGTAAACTTGTACAACCATTATGGAAAGTAGTGTGGAGAACACTTGGAATACTCAAAATGAGCTTGCCATTTGACCCAGTCATACCACTCCTGGGTATATACCCACAAGACTCATCTTACTGCAGAAATATATGCACAGCTATGTTTATTGCAGCTCTGTTCACAATAGCAAAAAGCTGGAACCAACCCAAATGTCCCTCAACTGATGAGTGGGTAGAGAAAATGTGGTACATGTACACAATGGAGTTCTATGCAGCAGTAAAGAAAGATAACGTCATGAACTTTGCAGGCAAATGGATGGAACTAGAAGATATTATGTGAGTGAAGTAACATAGTCCCAGAAATACAAATGACAAATGGTATCCCTCATCTGTGGATGCTAGCGTCAGTAACCCAGTTGTAAATACTTCTTATGGGGAGGGATGCATATTGGAAAGAACGACAACAGAAAGACTGCATAAAAAACTGACTGAAATGGTGAAACTGGAGGGGTGGGAGGGTTGGGAGAGGGACACAGGTCTATATTCGATTAATGTATGTTTAATTGATGTGAGTTTAACAAGTATCCAACTTTGCCCAAACTATCTACAAACTACATGGTATTTTAGGACTCAGTAAAAGTAAAAAAATCTATATTAAACAACATTGATTTAAAGATTTTAATAAAAACGGTAATACATCTAAGTGGAAATATAAATTGTTGTCCACATTTGTTCTACTTAAGATCTATATAACAATAACCTTGGGATTAACATATACAAACGTTCTCTATAATTTCTGTGTTATACTGTATCATCTTGCAACATTATCTTTTACCTGTAGGATAATTTAAGGAATTAAGTTTGCTTCCCACATGAACAACATACCGTCACCCAAAACAGCTTGGGTAAATTTAATGAAATTTACATCTTGATTCCTGCCTATAGGTATTTGTACTACAAATTCCCTTTTGAGACTCATGGGTCAAAAAATAAAAACCTAAAATAAAAAAGGGTGGGATACAGTTATATATTAAACATTTTGTCAAATTTTCTATTTAAATCTTAAAACTAACTATGGGAAAAGATTTGTATGTTCCCAAAGGTCAAAACGTCACCAACTTAATGGCTGAGAAAGAAAAGATACAGCTTTGCATTGTGCAGGATGTACCAAGAAATACCAGCAAAAAAGTTGGCCCATCTAAGCATTAAAAGGAAGAAAAGCCTCAGACTGCTACAGACATCAAACATCTCTGTGGATCCTATTTGAAACTACTGTTTATAATGAGTCCTAATGAACCTTACCTTCTAGGTGCTGCAAAGTCTTAATATGAGAGACCTTCTTACCTCCTTTTCATAGAACAAAGAAATACATGATGGTAATGAAGTCATTCTCTAACCGTAACTTAGAGCCAACTATTATAGAGGTAATCTCCTACAAAACCAGTATAACTGCTTTCTTTAATTGACAATGGACATAGGAAATGTGAAAAGATTATTCTCTGTTCAGAGCCAAATGTAATACTAAAGTCTTTTCAAGATGTGCATTTAAGCAAAATATATTAATACAGGAGAGCTCTGATGTCAGCAATGGATTATTTTGCCAAGGAGATGTTGGCCAGGGGATCCAAGCCCCCCCCCCAAAAGGTAAAGGCTTCTAGCCTGTAATCTGGGATACCTGTAAGAAGAGAGGCAGTAAGGCCCTGCTGTCAAAGACCTGATGCAAGCATGGGAAAGATGTATTGAGACTGCACTTGCAAGTATACAGTTGGTCCCTGGAATGCCAGAGAGTGTTACCAAAGGCCACTAAACCAATAAAGCAAAAATTGGTCTCCTTTAGTCAAGCAAGACTCCTCCATCAGCATCAGCTACACCTCACCTGCCTGGAAATACTGTGCAGCAGTGGCAGCAACATGTCTGTATACCCCAAATCTAATTGGCTATTAGCTCTCTCCTTGGAGGAATAATTCATGGCTGATGCCACAAACTTACATCCTCTAGTGGTTAGGGGAAGTTATAAGCCACAGTAAGACCTTGTCATCTTTTACAGAAAAAAATATAATTCATGGATTAGCATACCATCCAAACTTCTGTGTCTATACCAAAGTAACCTACCATAATAATTAGTGCTGTTTAAATACCTATATATCTAATTGCTTGTGCTTCATTAGTAGGATTGAGAGGTTATACCTGTACAAACTGTCAACCCATGAAAGGAAACAGCCAGAACTGATCAGAGTCCAAAACAACATCTCCAGAGAAAGTAGACTGTTTTGTTTCTCATCCACCAGTACCCCTTTTCTAAGCCTAGGGAACAATCTGCAGATGAGGGGGTGTGGTAGAATGTAATGGCTGCGATTGTGGTGAATGGTGAAACTACAGCAACATAGTCTGGACACTTATTTGATCAAAATGATTGTACATAAAAGCCCCACCAGCTGGATGGTGGGAGACATGGTCTGTGTGGGTTTGGGCATAGCTGCTCAAATTGGTTCTACATGAAGGATGCTTGTACTCATAATTTATTACTTACTGTTAAAAAAAATAAAATAAAAAATTGAAAAAAAATAATTGAAGACAGGCCAAACAACAGTACTCTCTCTTTTTTCTTTTTGTCTCTTTACTAAGATCTCAAGTTCTATGTCTGCAGTACAGTTTCTCTAGTCTCACTGATTATTTATATCTGGTTGTACTTTCCTTTTGGATGCTTAAGGCCACACAGCCCAGATTAACCAAGGTTTTTGTTTTCTCAAGGTCAGGGATCTCTCGGGGTTTTTTTGGGGGGGAGGGTGGGAGCACCTCACTCCTTTCAGCTTATCATTTACCAGTTCCATCCACTTGAGGACAAAATCAGGTCTTGCTAGACCAGGCTTCCTTTTCTGAAGCATGAGCAGACTTTCCTCTTTATAGACTGGACACTGGCTGAAGTCCCATTAGTGGATCTCCGAGACCTCCCTAAACAGGAAGACTGGTGACCCACATTTGCCAGTCATTTCAAGAGAAGCCCCATGCATAGTTCCCTAAGACTTAGTTAACCTCTGAGGGCAAGGAACAAAGTTATCCCTTAGGTCCCTCGGGCAAATTGGTATGGGTGTTAAGTACAGTTGTTAAGCACCCAGAAAAGCTAAGTTGCACTAGCCTATTACATTGCACCTATATTAAAATGGTATCCTTTGGAAACAACCTGTATGTTATTTCTATATCATATTTCTTGATTTGCATCTTTCTATTTTAATCCCATATTATTCTAAAACATCCACACATACCCTCCATCATGTACGGAAAACCCAAGGACTGAAAATAAATGTTAGGTCAGCTCTAGAACCTATTTAGGGATTCATAATGCAAGAGCAGAGTTATCTTTAGATCATGAGGAATATAACATTAACGTTGCTCAATTTGTCTTTCAGCTAGGTTCTTGGTACTAGCATCCACAGATGAGGGATACCATTTGTCTTTTGTTTTTCTGGGATTGTGTTACTTCACTTAGCATAAAATCCTCTAGTTTCATCCATTTACCTGCAAATTTCATGATGTCATCTTTCTTTACTGCTGCATAGAACTCCATTGTGTAGATGTTCCACATTTTCTCTATCCACTTGTCAGTTGAGGGGCATTTGGGTTGGTTCTAGTTCTTCACTATTGTGAAGAGAGCTGCAGTAAACATGGGTGTACATGTATCTCTGTGGTAGGAAGAGTCTGATGGATATATTCCCAGAAGTGGTATGGCTATGTCATGTGGTAGGCTCATTTTGAGTCTTTTAAGGGCTCTCCATACTGCTTTCCATAGTGGTTGTACAAGTTTGCATTCCCACCAGCAGTGGATGAGTGTTCCCCTTTCTCCACACCCTCTCAGCATTTAGTATTATTTGTTTTATTGATCCTTGCCAGCCTTATCAGGGTGAGATGATATCTTAAAGTGGTTTTAATTTGCATTTCCTTAATTACTAGCAATGTTGAACACTTTTTAAGATGTTTCTCAGCCATCTCTATTTCCTCACTTGTGAAGTCTCTGTTCAGCTCTTTACTCCATCTTTTGAGTGAGTCATTTGTCTTCTTATGTCTTTGTTTTTTGAGTAGTTTGTATATTCTGGAAGTTAATGCTCTGTCAGATGTATCAGCAGTGAAGGTTTCCTCCCACTCTGTGGGTTTTCTCTTCACTTCCTTGATTGTTTCTTTTGCTGTACAGAAACTTTTGAGTTTAATAAGGTCCCACTTGTCAATTGTCAACCTTATTTCCTGTGCAGCTGCTGTCTGATTAAGAAAGTCTTTTCCTATGCCTATGTCTTGTAAGTTGCTGCCAACTTTTTCTCCTAACACATTCAGAGTCTTGGGTTTCACATTGAGGTCTTTGATCCATTTGGAATTGATTTTTATACAGGGTGAGAGGTAGGAGTTTAATTTTATTCTTCTACAAGTGGTGATCCAGTTTTGCCAATACCATTTGCTGAAGTTGCTGTCTTTCCTCCATTGAGTCTTTTTGGCCCCTTGTCAAATATGAGGTGGCTGAAATTGTATGTGCTCAAGTTTGGATCTTCAGTTTTGTTCCATTCATCTACAGGTCTGTTTTTGTGCCAGTACCAAGCTGTTTTTTATGACTATAGCCCTATAGCATAGTTTGAAGTCTGCTGTAGAAATCTCTCCTGCATTGCTCTTTTCATTCAGGGTTGTTTTAGCTATTAGGGGTCTTTTGTTGTTCCATATGAATTTAAGAATTTTTTTTCCAAACATGTGAAGAATGTTCTTGGCATTTTAATTGGGATTACATTGAATCTATACAAGAGTTTGGGTAGAATGGACATTTTTACTATATTAATTTTTCCAATCCATGAGCATGGGAGGTCTTTCCATCTTCTGATGTCTTCTTCAATCTCCTTCCTCAGGAGTTTATAATTTTTGTTGTAGAGATCTTTGGGGTTTTTGTTTAGGTTTGTTCCTAGGTATTTTATTGTTTTTGAGGCTATTGTGGTTGGGAAGGACTCCTTGTAGTCCTTCTTCAGTGGCTTGTTGTTTGTGTAAAAAAGGCTACTGATATTTCTAGGTTGATTTTGTATCCCATCATTTTACTGAAATTCTTAATCATTTCTAGGAGTTTTCAGCATCATTTAGGTAAACTATCATATTGTCTGCAAAAAAGGATTATTTTACTTCCTCTTTTTCAATTAGTATTCCTTTAATTTCCTTTTCTTGCCTTATTGCCCTAGCAAGTGTTTCAAACACTATATTGAAGAAGAGTGGTGACAAGGGGCAGCCTTGTCAGGTTCCTACCTTTATGGGGAATCCTTCTAACTTTTCTCCATTTAGAATGATGCTTGCTGTGGATCTTATATATGGCTTTGATTATGCTGAGGAATGATCCTTCCTGTCCAATTCCCTCTAGTACTTTAATCATGAAGGGATGCTGGATTTTGTCAAAGGCTTTTTCTGCATCTATTGAGATGATCAGAATTATATCTGGTTTTTCAATGCAAACAATGAAAGCCAGAAGAGCTTTGGACCAAAGTATTTCCAGTACTAAATGACTACAGATGCCAACCCAGGTTACTCTGCCCAGCAAAAATGTCAATTATAATCAAAGGAGAAAAGAAAATATTCCATGATATAACTAAGGTGAAAGAATACATGTCTATAAGTCCAACCCTCCAGAAAATACTCGAAGCAGTTAAGAGGACAGAGGAAAGGAGCAGCTATCCCCAAGCAGCAAGAGAGACTAATTAATGAAGGTACAAACACAGAAATACAAACAGACCCAAAATGTAAACAGAAAATAAACTGAAGGGAAGCAAGGTACAGCTCTCAATATTAACCCTAAATATTAATGGTCTAAACTCCCCAATCAAGAGACACAGACTGGGAGAATGGATTAAGAAACTGAATCCATCTTTCTGTTGTCTACAAGAAACACACCTCACCTTTAAGGACAGGCACCATCTTAAGGTGAAAAAGTGAAAAAAATATTTCAAGCAAATGGCACCAAAAAGCAAGCAGGAGTTGCTATTTTAATATCAGACAAAAATAGACTTCAAAGTAAAACTAATCAGAAGAGATGAAGAGGGTCACTACATCCTTTTCAAAGGATCAATCAACCACGAAGATCTCACAATCATAAATATATATGCAGCAAACATTGGAGCACCAAAATTCACAAACAGAATCCTGAAGGACTTCAAGACACAGATCAATCCCAACACACTAATAGTGGGGGACTTCAATACCCCACTGAACCTATTGGACAGGTCAACTGGACAAAGAATAAACAGAGAGACATCTGACCTGAATAATATGATACACCAAATGGACTTAACCAAAGAATATACTTCCTACTCAGCACCCTATGGAACATTCTCCAAAACTGACCATATAGTGGGACACAGAGAAAACCTCAGCAAATACAAAAAAAATTGAAATAATTCCATGCATCTTATCAGATCACAGTGCAATAAAGCTTAATATCAACACCAAAAAGAGCCCTACTACCTACAGGAACCCATGGAGACTAAACAACACACTACTGAATAACGAATGGGTCAAAGAAGAAATAAAGAAAGAAATAAAAGCATTTCTGGCACTAAATGAAAGGATGACACAACACAGCAAAAATTATGGGACACTTTAAAAGCAGTCCTGAGAGGGAAATTCATAGTCCTAAGTGCCTACATTAAGAAGACAGAAAGATGGGGATGGAGAGATGGCCTAGTAGTTAGGAGTGCCGAATGCTCTTTCAGAGGACCCGGGTTCGATCCCCAGCACCCACATAGTGGCTGAGAACCATCTTTAATTCCAGTTCCAGGGGAATCCGACACCCTCTTCTGACTTCCACGGCATTGCACGACACAGGTGCACAAACCTACATGCAGACAGTACATTCATACACATGGAAAATAAATTAAAAAGAAAAACAGAAAGAGCACAAATAAATGACTTAACATTGCAACTAAAAACACTTGAGAGGCAGCAACGAATGAATCCTAAACCTGGCAGACAGGTAGAAATAACAAAAGTCAGAGCAGAAATCAATGAAATAGAAACAAAGAGAACAATACAAAAAAAAAATCAATGAATTCAAGAGGTGATTCTTTGAAAGGATAAACAAGATAGGTAGGCCTCTAGCCCAATTGACTAAAAGAAAGAAAGAGAAACTCTAAATCAACCAAATTAGAGATGAAAAGGGAAACATCACAACCGATACTGAAAAGATTCAGAGAATCTTATAAGAATAATTCAAAAACGTATATTCTACTAAATTTGAAAACCTAAGAGAAATGGATAAATATCTGACATCATGGAAACCATCAAGACTTAACCTGGAAGAGATTGCCAGCTTGAATAGACCCATAATAAAGAAAGAAATTGAAAGTGCAATTAAAAAAAAAAACCCCAACTGAAAAAAGCCCAGGTCCAGGTGGATTCACAGCAGAATTCTATAAGACATTTATTTTTTTTTAAATTAGTTTTTTATTGATGCTTTGTGCATTTCATACATTTTTTCCAATTCAGTTCAGGCTTATTTCCCTTTCCCTCCCCCCCCCATCCCAGATCATGCATTCTGCCATAACTGTCCTGCATCTTTCTCTCAGTTTTTTTTTTTCATTTTTAGCTATAAGTGATAATCCATGAGTACAAGCATCCTTCATGCAAAACCTATCTGCAGGCTGTTGTGCCCAAACACCTACAGCCCCACCATCCAGTGGGGGGTGACAGGTTGTTTGTTCAATCAAGTTGATCAAATGAGTGTCCAGACTACATTGCTGTAGTTTCACCATTCACCCCAATCGCAGCCCTTACATTCTACCACGCCCCCTCTTCCGCAGGTTGTTCCCTAGGCTTAGAAAAGGGGCACAGGTGGATGAGAGGTAAAACAGTCCACTCTCTCTGGAGCTGTTGACTTGGACTCTGGTCAATTCTGGCTGTTTCCTTTCATGGGCTGACAGTTTGTCCAGGAATAACCTTTCGATCCTACTAATGAAGAACAAGCAATTAGATATATAGGTATTTAAGCAGCACTAATAGTTATGGTAGGTTACTTTAGCATAGACACATGTTTGGATATGTTAATCCATGAATTACAATTTTCCCCCCTGTTAAATATGACAGGGTCTTACTGTGGCTTATAACATCTCCTAAAACCGGTAGAGGATGTAATCTTGTGGCATCAACCGGGGTTATTCTCCAGGGAGAAAGCCAATAGCCAATTAGATTTGGGATATACAGTCATACATGGCTGCCTGCTGCTGGCACAGTAATTTTCAGGCGGGGTGAGGTGTAGCGAGGTGCTGGGCGGTGAGCTTGCTTGACTCAGGGAGACCCATTGCTTTATGGTTTATTAGTGGCCTTTGGTAACACCTCTGGCATTCCAGAGGCAATCTGTAACTTGCATTTGTGGTCTCAATACATCCCTCCCATGTTACGTCAGGTCTTCGGCAGAAGGGCTTATCCCTCTCTCTCCGTAGGTATCCCAACCTAGAGCAAGGAGCCCTTACCTTTTGTGGGGCCTTGGATCCCCTGGCCAACATCCCCTGGTAGAAAATCCATTGCTGAGGTCAGAGCTCCTGTATTAAATATTTTGCCTGGGTGCATAGCCCAGGACTTTAGTATTATATTGGTTTCTGAAGAGAGTAATCCCTTCACAGTTCCCATGTCTATCTTATCAATTAAAGAAAGCAGATTATACCTGTTTTATAAGAGATTATCTCTAACAAGTTGTCTCCAATTTACAGTTGGGGAAGAAACCCGCCACCAAAGCCCCCCTCTATCATCATCAATATTTCGCCTTGTTCTAGGGGGGGGAAGGCAAGAAAGTCCGCCGTCATATCAGAAACCTTGTGGCACGTAGAAGGTAAGTTTTCATTAGGAGCTCATTATATACGAGTTGTTACAATTAGAGATCCACAGAGGGGTTCGATGTTTATGCAATCTGAGGCGTTTCTTCCTTTGAATGTGCAGAAGGGTCAGCCTTTCTGTTGCCACTTTTGGTACATCCTACTTCAATGCAAACCGTATCTTTTTCTTTCTCAGCCGTTAAGTGGGTGACTTTGTCCTGTTGGAACAAACAAATCTTTTCCCAGTAGTTAGTTTTATAAGATTTAAATTGTAAGGGTTGATGAAAAGGTTTCATGGTTCTGTTAGTCCCCCCGCCCCAGCTTTTTTTTTTATTATGATGTATCACATCCAAAGTAAGGTGTTGTATTATACAGGACTATAGGGTTGGAGTCAAGGCACAGATTTCTCAAATTCACCCATTTGTTTTGGGTGACTATATATGATTAACTTGGGAAGCAACTTAATTTTTACGTTAAATCATATCTGAAAGAGAATGCTACAAGGTGATACTGTACAACAGAAGAAATATGAGAACATTTTTGTATGTGTCAATCCAAAGTTCTTGCTCTACAGATTTAATGTAAGGCAAATGTGGGCAACAGCGTTTAATTATATCGTCCATTTAATCAGATGGATTACCATTTTTTATCAGATTACGTAAACCAAATGTGGGTTAATATACACATGGTTTTACTTTGTACTAAGTCCTAAAACACATGTGACCTGTAGACAGTGTCCCCTAGGCGAAACTGGTACTTGCTGAGCTCACGCAATTAAATATGCACTTAATCGAATATACACCCATGTCCCGCTCCCACCATCCCCTTCCAATTCACCATTTCAGTTCCTTTCTGATGCAGTCTTTCTCTTGCTTTTTTTTACTATGCTTCCCTCTCCATGAGAAAATTTATATCTGGGTTGTTGGTACTAGCATCACATATGAGTGGACAAAAACCATTTGGTCGTTTGTTTTTCTTGACTGTGTTACTCACTTAACAATATGCTTTCCAGCCCATCATAGTTACCTGCAAATTTTCATGATGCTGTCCCCTCTTTACTGCTGCCATATATTCCATTGTAAATGTACCACATTGTTTCTCTATCACTCGGTCAGGTGAAGGGCACTGGGCGTAGTTTCAGCTTTTGCTATTGTGAACAGACCTGCAATAAAATAGCTGTGCATGTATCTTGCAGTAAGTTGTTTGTGTCTTGGGGTATATACCCAGGAGTGGTAGACTGGGTCAAATGGAAGGCTCATTTTGGAGTCTTCTAAGGGTTCTCCACACTGTTTCCTAAGTGGCTGGGGTACAAGTTACATTCCCTCCACCAGCAATTTTTGATGATGTTCCCTCCCTTCCCCACAACCCTCCAGCAACGTTGTATCATTCGTGTTCCTGAGTCCTAGCAGTCTTATCGGAGTAAGGTAATATCTCAGAGTGGGTTTTAAATTTGCATTTCTTAATATCAGAGATGTGTGAACCTTCTTAAGGATGTTTCTCGGCCATCCTAACTCCTCCTCTGTGAAGTCTCTATTTGGATCTTTGCTCCACATTCTTTTGATGATTCATTTTGTTTTCGTTCCTTTCTTCTTTGTTTTTGAGTAGCTTGTACACTTGGAAATTAAATAGCTTTTGTCAGATGTACTGCTGTGAAGGTTCCTCCCCTACTCTGTGGGTCTTCTCCTCACTTCCTTTATGCTTCCTTTGCTTGTACAGAAGCTTTTGAGTTTAATAGAGGTCCCATTTCAATTGTCAATCTTATTTCTTTCGTGCAGGCAGTCTGTTGATTTAGAAGTCTTTCCTACACCTATGTGTGTAGTCCTGCTGCCAAGCTTCTCTATCTATCACCCTCCAGAGTTTTGGGGGTTTCATCAGTTAAGGTCTTGGTCTATCTGGATGTTGACCTTTGTACAAGGTGAGAGGTATGGGGTTTAATTTTATTCTTCTACAAGTGGGTGAGTCCAGTTTTGCCACATACCACTGCTGAAGATGCTGGCTTTCTCCATTGTGTCTCTTGGCCTTGCACTTGTCAATATGAGGTGGCGGAAATTCTAGAGCTCCCAAGTTTGGGATCTGTCGTTTTATTCCATTGGTCAACAGGTGTCGTGTTTTTTTGTGCCAGTACCAGGCTGTCTTTTAGGACATAGACCTGTAAGATAGTTTTGAAATGTTCACTGGTATAGCGATCCCCCCTGTATTGCTGCTTTTCACACTCAGGTTGCTTTGGCTATTTCGGGTCTTTTGGTTTTTCCAATGAAATTTAGGATTTTTTTTTCCAGGCCGTGAAGAAACTTTGGGGATTCTGATTGGGTAGCATTAATAATCTGTACACTAGTTTGGGTAGGAGATGGACAAAAAAAAAATTATTTTTACTATATTTATTTTCCCAATCCATGAGCATGGGAGGTTTGTCCATCTTCTGATGTCTTCCTCAATTTTCCTTTTTCAGGGGTTTAAAATTTTTGTTGTGAGAGATCCGTGGTGTGGCTTTTGTTTAGGTTTGTGTTCCTAGGTATTTAAATTGTTTTGAGGCTATTGGAGTGGGGAAGGTCTCCTTGTAGTCCCTTCTTCAATTGCTTGTTTGTTGGTGTAAAGAAAGGCTACTGATGTTTTCCTAGGTTTTTGTTTGTATCCTGCCACTTTTACCAAAGCTCTAAGCTCGTTATCTTCTAGGAGTTTTCTGGTGAGTTACTTAGCATCCCTTAGGTAGACAATCAATATCAACATCAGCAAAAAGGGATAGCTTGACTTCCTCTTTCCATATTAGAACGCTTTAATTCCTTTTCTTGCCTTATTGCCCTAGCTAGGGTTTTCAAGAACTATATTGAAGAGGATGGTGACAGGGGCAGCCCTTGCGATCCTACCTTTAAGGGGAATGCTTCTGGCATTTCCCCATTAGGATGATATTGGCTGTGGGTTTTCTGTATATGGCGTTGATTACATTGAGGAATGATCCCTCAGCAACCCTCGCCCAAT